>JAHBMJ010004597.1:14259-79054 GCA_018398765.1 Chromera velia | reverse complement strand
AGACTAACAAAAGAATATGAGGAGACAATTGATAACTTAGAGACGACCGAAGGAGCGTTAGGGTGGGGAAGGAGGGAGCCGCAGAAGAAGATTGATAAAGCAAACAAAAAGAGCGAGGAAGCCCAAATCACATGCCGTTTCAGATCGATTTTCAGGCCGGAAAGCCAACGCGGATCCAGAGCCGTGGCTCGAACAACGAACAATCATGCAGCAGCGGCCAGGGCAACAGACTCTGGCGGGCCCCGAGGGCGGGGTCTGATACCTCAGCTTAGGCTGGGGAACGCCCCGCCCTGCTAGCTCTGGCGACAGATAGATATAGCGGGAAGGCCCTAGGGCGGAACATATCAATCAATCAATCAATCAAAAATCAGACTTAGTGGAATTCAAAGTGACTTTTAAATTTATCCTATCCTATCCTACTATATTCTAGCTTCATTATAAAGTAAAACTAGGTTACTTAAAGCAATCTAAAGTTTTTTAGAGCATTTAAAATCATTACTTCTATACAAATCTGCTCAAATGTGCTCAAAAGACTGGTTGATTAGCTAGGGGAAAATTATGATCACCGCGGCATGTGGAAGTTAGTGAATGTTACCTGCAAAGAAATACACAAGCACAACACTAATGGATACGCTCAACTAGTTTTACTTTATAATGAAGCTAGAATATAGTAAATTTGAAAGTCACTTTGAATTTCACTAAGTCCTACTGTTTGCCATCTGTAGCAGACTGAAGGCTTCCCCCCCCACCACCACAACGACTTCATTTGGGTCTGCTTTCCATTGGAGCAGCAGGGAGACGAGGGATTCGGACTGGCGCTGGACGAGGGAAACGAACAACGGCGAGCGAATGGTGGGCCTATGCCCCCCCGCCCTCCCCTTCCATCTACCTTTCCTCGGCAATGCCCCCATTTTCAAAAGAGCTTCAGCAGTCTTTTCCATTCCCCGTTTACATGCAAGGGACAAAGGCGTGTCGCCTTCTCTGTTCACAGTGTCTAGATCCAACAGCCCAAGTCCCTCCAGTTGCAACAACGTTTCTGCGCATTCGAGGTCGAGCTCTGCATCGCTTCTGTGCCCAGACACAGACTGCTCAGCAGCAAACAAGAAAGAACAGAGCTCCACCCCCTCCGCACCACTGTGCACCGCCTCGCCCAACACCCTTGCCACCTCAGCGTCTCGTAGGAGACACGCAAGCTGCAGAGCGTTACAATCATGCTCTGTAAGGAAAAGAGTCTGCTGCACCGTCTCCACCCGACGGAGCTTCCACCCAAGGCACCCCATCTCTTTCGATGCCTCGGCCAGGCGACGAAGAAGAGAGAGCCCCTCTCGCCGTTTCACCCCGTTGTTGCCTCCTCTCATGGTTGCAAGACGATAAACCAGCATCTGGAGAGGCGAAGAGCCGCATCGAATCGCAGTGGTCTGCATAGACCAACCACAAATGTCGACATGGGCACCCGATTCAAGGAGCACCTCTGCAAGGTCAAATCGACCTCTGTCGATGCAGCACGAGAGGATTGGGTCACAAAATGAGAAGTCATTCCTGAAAAGAAACGAGTTTGGGTGAACAAGTCCGTGCTTGATCATGTGAATCAAATGCTCAGTCGTGAGCGTTTCGATTGATTCGTGCGGCAGCTCTACACAAGAGGGCGTCACTCCCTTCTCTGTCAAATACTTGATGCACTACACAGCGTTGGGATTTCTCTCCAGCACCCGTCTCAAGAGGAAGGGATAACATCCAGACACCCCTCTGAGAGCGAGAACCTGCTGCAAACCCTTCAAGTTGTCGCGATCGAAGCAACCGTCAAGGAACCTGAGCACTTCCTCCCTCTCAGAGACTGAAAAGAAAACAGTACACACGCTACCAAGACCGAAAGTCGATGTATCGTCCCTCAACTGGAGGAGCTTCTTCGAGACTGAGGAGAGCTTCCAAAACTTTCGAATCCCCAAGACTCCACTGGCTGCCAAGACATCCAGTAGTGTGTCAGCGTCTTTGGCTGTCATTGATCCAGGCAGTGGAGCTTCACGAGAAAAGTGGATATTTACTGACGAGGTTGTAGCGGTCGTGCTTCCACCCCAAATTAACTGTGCGCAAGCTTCAAAAAAAGAGCCTCACTCTCCTGCGTCTCTGGAGCGACAGATGTTACATGATGTTACAGCATATATCGATATACTGATCAGCCAACAGCTTGGTTGCATGTCATGACCAAAGTTGAATTTCTATGAATTTCTTCAAAGATTCGTCGAGGCTCGAGATCCATCGGATCAAACAACACGTGGCAACACGTACGCATGCATGGGCGCCAGGCGGCGACATCGCGGGGACACGTACAGCTAGCTAGATGCATCTGACGCACTACGTGCGAATGGCCCGGAAAGCGAAATTACCTATGGACCCCGAAGCACTTGAGTTGTGTTAAGTGCCCCCTCAGCAATCTTTCCGGGGTATCAAAATGCGTGCGTCAATTTTTAATCGTCAGAAAAACTGTAAAAAACTGCTTGCGTCATGAGCGGTCTGTACGCGCCCGAGGCTACATGCGTCATGAACGGTTAGTGTGCATGCAAAGTGGCTCCCAGTAGAGTTTTGTAAGTGCCCTCTAGCTATCTGATGCACGCAAGGCGTGCGAATAGCCCGGAAAGCGAATTTTGGGGTAGTCGAGGTTGTTGGTTTAAGCCCTGGCACTCTCACTTTTTCATCCAAATTTACTCGGAAATCATGCATACATCGCCACGCAGTCCCTGAACAATTGTTTTTAAGTGCCCTCTAGTGCCCTCCAGAGCTTCGCTTTCCAGGTCATACACTTTCCAGACCATGGTGATCAATATCGATGGATTGATGCACGAAGACATGATGCAGCATGCCTATAGGACCAGTCTCCAGCTACCACGGATTGCATCTGCTAGCAGTTTGCTCCTAGACCCCTACTTACCACTACTATTACCTACTATTACCTCCCACTTCTGTATAGCATCCGGAACACAATTGATAGGTCATCAATTGATCGATCGATGTGAGAAGACATGATGCAGTATACGTAGTATTACGTACGGCTAGGCCTACGACCTAGCCTAACCTAACCTAAGACAGGCTACGCCGGCCGCCATGGATTGCATCCGCTAGCAGCTTACTCCTAAACCTACCTAAACCCTAGCCTAAACCGCTAGTATTACCTCCCACTTCTGTATAGCATGTGGAACACACTGATCGCTAGGTCATCAATCGATTGATCGATGCGAGAAGGATCGAAAAGGCATAATGCAGCATCGCTAGGACCGGCCGCCGGCCGCTACGGATTCAACGTCGGATTGCATCCGCTAGCCTAGCACAGAGAGACAGAGAGAGAGAGAGAGAGAGAGAGGGAGGGAGAGGGAGAGGGACTCCGAGGGAGGGAGGGAGGGAGGGAAAGAGAGAGAAAAAGAGAGAGAGAAAGAAAGAGAAAAATAGGAAGAAAGACACACACACACACACACACACACACACAGTCACAGAGACAGACAACACAGACAATACATCAGTTATAAAAAGCCACTGCATTGAAAAAAGTCAGCAGCAGGACTGACGGCGAGAGTTAATGATAATTGGCCCAAACTTCAGAGCAAGCGAAGCATTGCGGGAGCTGCCACAAATCCAGAAAATTGCAAATGCATGTACTGCCGATCTGAGAGCACAATTAATTGAATTCTGCATGAGTCCATTCCAGGTGGACCAATTGACTAGGGAAGGATTGCTGTGTTCCATACCGTACAATAAATACATCTCCACGAGAGACGCAACGACGGGAACTGAACCCACAAAGAAACAGTGCATGTTCATGAGTGAGTTCATGAATTCAATCAAGACACAGACAGAGGAGTCTGCATGAGAGGATCCCAAGGGGGAGGTTCGATCCACCCCTGAGAATACGCCGCCCCCCCCATTCTAGGGAGAGGAAGGGAAGAAAAATAAGGGGCAGAGTCGCAGGTGACAAGTCAGTCAGCCAGACAGGGACCATGGCAGGCAATAAGAGGTGGCCGGGAACTTGAGAAGAAAGCAGGTACGTGTAGACAGACTTGCAGTAGACTGCCGTTACCCGTGCCCCGCTTCTCCTTTGATTTCAGATTCCCTAGCTCTCTTCACCCTCTTCCTCGTCGGTCGATCGATTCTGTCATGAACCAATCAATGAACGCATTCCCCCATCAATTTGTTTACCCACCCACCCATCCACTCACTGACTCAATCCGACTCCTCGTCTGCCTCCTCAGGCCCCCTCAATTCCTCCCCATCTTCGTCTCCTCCCCTCATTCCTTTCTCTTCTTCCTCTCCCCCCCCCTGCAGGGAATCAACAGGAGTCGTCAGGAAGGCTCGGAGGGATTCGTCTGGGTCAATTGTGTCGTCAGGGGCGACATAACGCTCTACCTCAAACTCGTCCTCTATGTCTATTTCCATCCCACCGTCATCTCCCACCCCACCTTCCTCCTCTCCCTGCACGGGAGAACTGCCTTCCTCATTGATTTCTTCGATCGTCTCTTCTCCTTCTTTCTCCACACCCTCTCCTTCCCCTCCCTCTTCCCCGTCCTTTCGCTTCTCCAAACGAACACGAGACTGTCCGAGAGAGGCCACACCGGGACGGGGACGCAGGATCACACGGGGAGACTCACGGGGGGGGGGCTCTCCTTCTCCCCCTCCTGCTGCGTGGACCTCTTCTCGGGTTCTGAGAATGATCGGACGCGGGTGTTCTCTTGTGGTCTCATCTCCTTCCTCATCTTCTCTCAAATCTTCACCGGACTCCCTCCTTCTCAAACGAGTCGAGTCCTCTCCTCTCCCCCTCTCTCTCCGTCTACTGTCACCGTCTCGACTGCGGCTTCTGTCTCTGTCTCTGTCATAGTCAGAGTCGCGTCTTCTGATTATCTCGGGCCCCCTTCCCCTGTAGTAGTCCGGGTCTCTGTCTCTGTCTCGGTACCCGTACCTGTCTCTGTCTCCGTACCGATCTCGGGGGGGGCTGTCTCTGCCTCCTTTGCCCCTGGGGTACCCTCCGCCTCTCCTCTCCCTCTCGTATTTGTCTCTCCATATCTTCTCTGCCTGTTTGTCCTCCCACTTCATCCTCCTCTTCCTGTCCCACTCCGACTCCTCCTCGTATCCCCGGAACTTCCGGCCTCTGAAGACGCGACCGTCGGGGGTCACGATCGGCTGCACGCGTCAAGCAAGAGGGCCGGCAGGCAGGCAAAGGGGAGGTGGCAGCATTAGTGTCAGAATATTGCACAGGAAGAAGTTGACGAACAGGGGGAGAGGGAGGGAGATTCAAAGATGGACGGACAGAAAAAGAAGAGGAAGAAAGGGTCGCATGCGTGCGTGCGTGCTCCCTCTTTGCAGCCTGATCATGAGTGAGGGCGCCCAGCGGGAAAAGCTACATGGAACGATCTGAAAGGTACAACCCTTAAAGAAGGGGTAACTGACAAGAGGTTCATAACAAGAAGACAACGCTCATAGACTTTAGAAAAGGCAGATGGATGGCATGAGAATGCACTCTGAGATCCGGTCAGGGGCAAGCTCGTTCCCCGTCTCACGTGATGAAGAAAGGAACTGACTGGTGGGGGGTTTCCATTTGCTCTGCTGTCTGAGTCTTCCCCTTCCAAGTCCGAACCAGAGCCCTCCTTTCGACGTTTCGAGCCTCTCTTGGGGCTTCTCTCGTCCTCACTCTCACTGTCCTTGCGGGCACTGTCTTTTTTCTTCTTCTTGTCTCCCTTTTTCCTCTTTCTCTTTTCTTTCTTCTTTCGGTCTCTCTTCTTGCTCTTCGATCGACTCTTCTTCTTTTTCTTCTTGCTCGCCTTCTGCAGACACACATCAGAAAGAGAAAAGACAGAAGGCAGATGGATACAATACACGTGCGCATCAACGTGACACAGAACAGCTGATCCCAGCGCGTATTGCCCACCTCTCCTTCCTTGCATTTTTCCCCCTTCAATTCAGTGAGCAGGCTGCTTTTGCGCCAGATGCCCAAGATGTTCTCAGTTCAAATACTGCCATCGACCCGACGAACAAACGGGCAGAAGCGAACATTAAAAATCGGGGGTAGCGAGTATGTTGTCTGGTTGAACATTCGACAAACCCCCGAGCCGGTACTTCACACGTTCAATAAATCCAGTCGCGGACATGCATTCTTCTTGATGCATGCGCCAAAGGAACAACGCGTGCATGAAGTGAGTGAGTGAGGCTTCCTTCCTGACCGACCAACCGACCGACGTACCTTCTTTCTCTTCCGGTCTTCCTCTGATGAAGAGTCGGAGTCGGAGTCTGAATTGGAGGACGGGGAGGAAGAGCGAGACGACGGACGCGATGAAGAGGAAGACGCAGTTTGGGGGCCTCCAGGAGACCTGCCTCTTTTCGCCTTCATCCCCTTCCCCCCCTCTCCTCCCCTTTCCTTTTCTACCTTGCCCCCCCCCGATACAGATCGGGAGGCGGAACGCTCAAGCGACCTCCCCCTTCCTTTCCTGCCCGGGGACGGCGAAGGAGAACCTGAAGAACCCCCACCCCCACCCGCTGCAGCAGCTGCCGCCCCGGGCCCCTCGCGGTCCCTCACTTCTCCCTCAGATGTGTTGCCTGACACAAGTCGGTGCCCTTCGGCTTCTGCAGTCGTGAGAAAGAAGAGAGAGGCATTGATTCAGAGAAGATAAAAGAATGAATGTCTTTGCATCATCAACGTGTGCTCCCTCCCTGCATTCTCTGTTCTCCCTTTGTGATTTCCCCTCATTCTTCCTCTGCTCCTTCCAAAGCCAGAGAGAGGGAGAGAGAGAGAGAACTCCAGACGAGCAAAATCAGAAAAGAGGTCAACCGAAGCGGCCTACGGAAAGAATCAACGGAACGGAACAAGGAAAGGAAAGGAGAGGATGTGGAAACGGAAGGAAAAGAAAAGTAAGAAGCTATCACGGCAAAGCGTGCAGAGAGGCCCGCAGACAGGACAGGAGATAGACGGGCAAAGAGAAAGAAAGGAATGAATGCAAAAGAGAAGAGGAGAAGAGAAGCACAGAAAGAAAAAGAAAAAGAAGGACATCCAAGGACAGCGACTGGCGCCACTTTGACCATCAGCCTCATCATGCTCACCAGATTTCTTATCTTTCTTCGGTTGTTGGATCTCAAGTTCACCGCATCGTTTGATCAGCACAGGCTGCAAAGGGACCGGGACAGAGAATTAGATAAGCGTATTTTTAACTCAGGCTTGCGCCGATAGGCAGGCAGACATGAAGACAGGAAGCGAGGCATGCACACTCAAAACGTGCAAACGCTACCATTGCCGCTCTGTCCTGGTTTTTCCTCAACAGAACGAAGAACAGAAAGTCACGGGGAGGGCAAGATGGACTGAGAGAAAGAAGAACGCCCAGCACAAGTCAGGTAAACCCCCTCCACACAAACTCCATCCATCCATCCATCCATCCATCCATCGAAGAATAACATGCCATGTCATGCCGACCTCTTCAGGAGTGTGGCCATTCAGGTCAACGTTCTCAAGGGCGTCTAGAACGTCGTGGCCCTTGATCACCTTTCCGAACACAACGTGCTTCCTGAGAGAGAGAGAGAGAGAGAGAGAGAGAGAGAGAGAGAGAGCACGCAGACAGACAAACCAACGAATCCGTACAGCAAACAGGGGTGAACAACCGACAAAAGAAAAACAACACGACACCAAACCTACACGACTATCATGCAAACAGTTATGTTTCTCTCTTTGAGAATATGTCGACTTTAGCCTGTCTTTTCCTCAAAGTCTCTCATTTTCTCTCTGCCGATACAATCCCATTTTCCCCTTTTTCTTCCTAAGCCATTCACAGCTGCAGTCAGGCAGTCAGGCAGGCAGGCAGGCGCTCACTGCAACAAACGGCCACTTGATTGGATCGCCAAACGAACGAACGACGGAAGGAAGGAAGGAGGGAAGGAAGGAAGGAAGGAAGGAAGGAAGGAAGGAAGGAAATGCCTTGAATTGACTCGACTCTACTCACCCGTCCAGATGGGGAGTCGGACCGAAGATGATGAAGAACTGCGACCCGTTGGTGTTCGGACCCGCGTTGGCCATCGACAGCTGCACGGAGGCCGGAGGAGGGAGGGAGCACGGGAGGGAGTTACAGCTTATGCGTACAGTCTAAATGGAGTCTGCGTTCTAAATGACAAGCACACAAAGCAAGAAACCCAGAGCAAGGGAATAAGAAACGCACACACACGGTCACACCGACAGCTGGCCAAAAAAGACACAGACGGACCTCTGCACTTAGTCGCATTGGCATCTCTCTCTTGCAGCTCAATTGTTGCTTAAAAAAAGGAAAGAGGGCGGACGAAAGAGGGGAAGAGGGAGTGCTTGCAGCAAAAATAAGAGGATCAACTCGGGAAGTTATGAACGAGGGAAGAGAGAAGGGAAGAAAGTGGTGGAAGACAGAGGAAGTAAGGATGGAAATAAGGAAAGGCGCCATGCAGACAGATCGACTCACCATTCCCCTCGCTGTGTGCTTGAGCTTGAAGTTTTCACACACACACACACACACACACACACACACACACACACACACACACACACACACACACACAGTGGGGGCGGGCCAGCAAGGGGAGAAGAAAGGAATTGTTTGAGGAATTAAAAGAGGAGATCATAGTGTTGCACAGGCGAACGAAAAACGGACAGTCTTTTTTCTCTGCTTCTCTCTCACTCACACACCCATACAAACAGAGAAGCCACGTGAGCGAAAAGGATAAAAAAATCCATGCAGATAAATGTAAACTGACTCTCCCCCCGTTCCATCCTTGGCCGAGAAGTCTCCCTGCACGCAAATTGGGCGACGATTGTTTGGGAAAGGAAAGAAAGAATGGACACACGTATGAAGACTCGACCGGTGTATTTCTTCTCATTAAGAATGATACGCCGGCAAGAAGAGGACAGGGCGAGACAAAGCAAAGGGGAGAGAAAGGAAAGGAAAGCAAAACAAGAGTCTGAACAAGGCAACCAGAGCAGCGGGTGGAGGCATGGGTGAAGCAAACGAATGCTCCACGATTGGCCCGCGACCCTGATCGCTTGCGTGTCTGCCTGACTGACTAACTGACTGACCCCTTGTGCCATGAATCCCTTGATGATTCTGTGGAAGGGGCAGTTCATGAAGTAGAGGGGCTTCCCTGTGGTCTTTCCAATGCCCCTCTCTCCCGTGCAGAGGGCCCGAAAGTTCTCGCACGTCATCGGGGCTTCTTCTGCATTTATTTGTCCATTTCAAGGGTCGGTTTCTCGGTCTGTCTGACATTCTATCTACTGGTTTGCGGTATTATCAAGACAGCTAAAATGAGACCGTTTAGGCTCCACTACAGGCAAAGAAATGGAGGGCGGCAGGCAGGCAGGTGATCAGGCAGGACCAGCGAGAGAATAATTCTGTCTTGTACTCGAAGATCACCACAAATGGGCAGCCGGTCGAGCAGCAATCCCCAGCTCCGAAGAAGGACAGAGAAAAATGACCGCAGAAAGAAAAGAAACTTCACAGCCATTCCAGCAGCTGAACTTGCTAGCTACCAACCGCAAAAGAGCTCCATCGTCAGCCTCCCAACATCCTTCCCTCCAATAGAAACGTCAAAGTAGACGTACGCCTTTCCCTTTCGGCGCATCTCTCTTGCTCCTTCGGATTTCCTTGACGATCGTTGACGCTCTTCCTACCTCCCTGTGCCTATCTGAGTGAATAAACCAGTTCCGCAACAAAAATGGAAAGACGACCGAGCGTGATCGCGCGTGCCTTCCAAAGGGGCGAGAGCAGCACGAACAAATTCAGGGACGCACCTCAATGCTCTCCGCAAGCTCAGCAAAAGCTCGAAAGAGCTTCAAGGAAAAATAAAAAGGCCAGCCTTTTCCCAACGACTCTGAACAGCAAAGCAAAGCAGCCGCAGAGTCCTTTGGGTGAAGGAATTAATACTTTCAATTTTTCCGCCAACTGCTGATCCGAGCTGCCTCGTTTCGTTCGGCACAAGGAGCAAAAAGTCGACGCCTGGCTTCCCCCAGAGAAACAAAATGTTCTTACGGCAGCGGCATGCAGCGGGCCTTCGATGAAATCTCAAAATTTTGGGGAGGTGTTGTCTGATGTTGTCTCTGTCGGACACAAAGTGATCTGACAACGGGAAGAGGAATTGGATGGGCCGGCGGGGTCGCGGACCCGGCCCGAGGCGCTCGATCGCGCGCGCGGTCGGGAAACAGCACGCAGAGCCGCCTTTCGGGGTCAGACTGCCGTCTCCGTCTCCAGACTAGCACACAGTCTGACAGTGACGTACAGACCAAGTTTGCGGCCACTGAGACTGTGACTGGGTCAATTGTGAAAGCAGACAAGGTCTACAGGCATCAATGGAACGAAGAAAAGCATCACAATGTTCACGTGTACTTGAGCTGTTTGCGCCCGTTGTCCGTGTCAGAATCCATCATGTTTGAGGAATTCCTCCTCTGTCCTGACCACGGGTGCTGTGGTTGAGATTCTTTCTCAAACAAGTAGGGCAGGGAGGAATTGTGTCTTATACAGCACCACTTCCGGAATCCGTCCTTTGGTGACTGGTGAATAATTCAAGAGCGAGACGAGAAAGTCTCTCTCCCGGAGAAAAGCTGCTGGGCGTGAAGAGGGCCGGACATGTTTGTCTTCTCCACTTCTGCGTCTCCAATCGGAAGGGACAAAGAAGGAAAGGCGACGGCAGAGGAAGAGCGAGACGCTCCTTGTGTACCTCCCTTCTCAGCGAGGTCGATTCCAGATGAGCAAGAGAGAGAGAGTTCTACGACCGCCTGGAGAGACGCGAATTTGACTGGAGAAGAGGGTAAGCAGTGAAAATTGTAGACGGATACTTCTGCTAGGTGCGTTTTTGACTTTGATTTGTTAATGTAGTGCGTGAGTGGGTGAATGATTGAGTTGGAGATAGAAGACAAAAAGCAGGCTTCCAACTATGGTGCACACGGCAGGCTTCGAACCGGTGAAGGATAGGGCGCCCCACGGAGCTAGAGGAGGGGAGGGTTTGTTTGTTTTCTCGTTTTTGAGATGACATGTCATGTATTCGTTCTCTCTGAATGCATGTGTGTGTGTGTGTGTGTGTGTGTGTGTGTGTGTGTGTGTATGTATGTATGTATGTATGTATGTATGTTGCATGCATGTATTGATGTATGGATGAATGTATGTATGTATTTATGTATATGTGTGTGTGTGTGTGTGTGTGTGTGTGCGCGCGCGCGCGTGTGAGTGCGTCTGTGCAGCTTCTGAAGGTGCATCGCTAACGCGGGTGGAGGGTGTGAGTGCTAATGAGACGGTAGAAGAACCTCGGCCGGGGCCTGCGGGTGGGGGTGCGAAGACTCCCGAGTTCACTTTCACCTCCAGAGGTACAAGGGAAGGAGAGACCAGCTCGCTCTCCCTCCTCTCTCCCGCATTTGCGTCTCCAAATGCCTCTCACGACTCCGAAGAGGCCGAAGGCCTAGGCAACAGGCAAGACCCTGGTTCCAGCACTAGCAACAGCCAGATGAGTTCAGAAAAGAGCAACAGTGACTCACCCTGTGTGCATGAATGGCTTTATTTTGATGGAAAGGGAGGAGGAGAGGACAGGCGGGCGTGTGACGGTTTACCAAAAGTGTGGGCCCTGTCCACCCCACCAAGAGAAGTCGGGGACATGGACAAAGAAAGAGACCGCGATCAGGCTGTTTCTGACGTGATCTCAGCTCTGCGTTGGGACATCCCTGAGCCCCCATTTCCCCTCTCATTCCCTCCTTCCCTGCCTGCTGCGAACGGTGAGGCTGGGTTGAGGTTGGGGGCATCTTCAGGATCCAACGTTGGCAGACTCGTTTTCTCTTCCTCTTCCTCTCCCTCGGATGAATGCCGAAGAGGCGTGCAGGCAGTCCTTGGAGATGACAGAGAGCAGCCGTCCTCGACCTCCTCTGGGACGTCGATGCATAGCAACCCCCACAACATTTTTCCTCCTCCCGTCTCCAGCCCTCCAGCAGCAGCAGCAGTAGAGGTCGTTGCGGGAAGCACGTCACACCAGCATGTCGACGAGCAGGATGAAGAAGATCCTGTGTGGGAGGGCCCAAGTGCTGAGGAGGATGAGTTAGGAGATCATTTTTTTGGATTTGACGATGAGGAAGGGGATGAGGAAGAGACTGGGTGGGTGTTTCCATTTCATCAAAATGCTTCTTCTACTTTTTCTTCTTCCTCCCGAGACCCGATGGTTGAAACTGCCCAAATCGATCTACCCACCACACCTCAAAATGAGGACACAAAACCTGCACCTTCTAACAGCACTGTTCCCCCCCCCCCAGGCAAGAAAAGCACCCTCGACCCCTCCGCCCCCCCATTCAAATTCTCAGGGGATCCGTCACTGAGAGCAGGACGGCTTGTCTCGACACATCCGCCTCTGCCACCCTCTCATCTTACGTCTGTGCCTGGTCTCTCTTCCTCTTCCTCCTCCTCTACAGCTCCTGCCGAGATATGTGACGCCTCTCGGCTGAATTTTCATTCTCCTTATCTTGATACCCACACCTCCAGTCAGGGTGCGGCTCTGCAAGCTGACTCGGCTTCATTTTTTCATGCCGGGGGGGCAGGTGCTTCGCAAACTGCTCAACAGCAGCACGGTAACAGAGGTGCCCCCACCCCCTTTGAGGAACTATCCAATCACTGCGGGCCCTCGGCTGTCCGACTGATCTCCCCCAGCTGGACTCTGCCCCCGAAAGGTGCAGAGACCAGGGCAACAGAGAGAGGTGCAACGCTAGCCAAAATACCTGAGAGAAAGCCAGACCGAATCTCACCACACACACCCGGTCTCAATACCATTTCCGGTCTCCCCGTGCGATACCCCCCTCGAGGCTTGCCAGAAGCAGAACCACCCCGAGAGAGAGACAGAGACTTCCGTCCCTCCTCAGGAGGATGGGAAGGAGGCCCCCTCCATCTGCCTGCTGGTGCTGGTGGTAGTGGTAGTGCCGTCTCTCTCTCAGGGACTGCCCCCCGCGCTGCCGCTCACGCTTCACCGCCGATCTCCAACGCCCCTCCCGCGTCTGTCACCCCTGCAACCACCGCAGTCACCCCTTCCCACATGCTCACCGGACGAAGACTACAGGGGGGGAATACTTCCCTCCCCTGGTCTCCTTCCCCCCCCAACGCAAGTCCAACAGACCCCCCTGTAAGCACAGTCATCCAGAGTGGAAGCGCTACACCTCAGACCCAAACTTGGGTCCCCACGGGAGGCTCCTCCACTGCTCCCCGGCCCGACACCGAGCTGATGGACCTCCACTCCCAAATATCGTCGAGAGCCTTCAATTCGAGGGTCGCCCAGAATTTTACGCTGGTGCAGGACGTCAGTGTTAATTGTCTTTGATCATCATTATCGTGACTGTTTTTGTTCTCTCTCCTCTGTTGGACCACCAAACTTCTCTCTTGTTCTCTGCATTCTTACTTCGTTGTATTTGTTCGCTCGTTTTTTCTGTGCCTTCCTTTCTTTCCCCTTTCTTTCTGTGTTTCTTTCTTTCGTTCTTTTTTTCTGTCCTTCCTCCCTTTCGGCTTCCCTGCTTTTATCGCAATGCGCTCCTCTCGCTCATCTCTCCGTTTCTCTATCCCTCCTCCACTCTCCCGCAGCGAGCTTTCTGCGTTGCTTCTCCCTTGGAGCGACCATTTATTTTGCCTGACTTTCCTTTCCTTCCACTTGTTTCCCTTCCCTTTTTGTTTGCACTGCAGTGGGTCATCGGCCGTCTGCCTCTGAACGTGCGGGAGGTCATTAGGGGCGGCAACGTCGGCAAGGGAACAGCCATTAGCGCCAAGGGTGCAGCCAGTGCCGAACTTGTGCTGCTGGTCGACGGCCTCCCTCCGTTTTCCTCGTCACCGTCTTCTTCTTTTTCCAATGGCGCTGCTGGCGGCTGGCGGTCCTTTCTTCCCCCCATGATGAAATCAGCCGCAGCGATGCTCATGCTGCCGTGCTCACTCTCTCCTCAGGTAGGCCAAACCCCCCTTTTTTTCAAGGGAGTCAGCTCAACTGTCTGTCTGTGTGTGCAAATGGTTTTTTGCTCCCAACCATGCAGTCGGTTGCTGACTCAAAGCATATTCCTTCATTTTTGACTTCAGTCATTCTTCTTCTTCCTTCGGTGTGCTCATATAGTTATACCGGAAAGACTCAAGAACGAAGAAGACTTCTTTCACTCAATTCTTTCTGTTGTCGCATGTGCTTGTGAATGACCTCTTCTTTCTCGGGAAAGGTTACCCCAGTCCGCTCTGCCGTGGCCAGTCAGTGAGACGCTCTGTGAGAGGATTTCCGGTCCCCTGAACATGAATCAGCCTTCCTGCCCTGATGCGTGCTCCAAGGACACTTTCGTTACTGATGGCACGTGAGAGCAGTCCGGTGCAGCACCTACCCACCATGAAGCGAGTGTGTGAGTGAACATGATATAAATGTCATGCATGCCTCGATCAATCCTTCCTTCCTTCCTTCCTTCCTTCCTTCCTCGCATGCAGATCTCCAGCGTGAGGGCAGAACCCGACCACCTATTCCTTGAGGGCAGGGGGGGATTCTCTGTAAGGATCCTCGTGGCCCCCTACTTCCCCAACTTCCAGGAAGCCAAACAAGCCGCTGCCAGGGTTCCTCCGGCAGCCCGCAGCTTTCTCGAACCTTGTTTTGCAAAGGAAGAGACGGCCTTCCTCGCCCGACAGCAGGGCTGTGTGAAGGTCACAGTACGTTTGTTGAAGTGGTGGAAAGCTCTGCAGAACTTCAGCTCTCCTCACACCACCCCGAGCGATTACCTTCTTGAGCTTGTTGGTGTCTTCACTCACCACCACTTCAAACCAAAAGACCAGAGGGCATCCCTCTCTTCAGCCTTCGTTGTGTTATCCCAACTAGGCTCTGCTCGCGTGACGTGGCACGTGAACTATCCGGAAGAGGACATCTGGCCTCCGTTGCTTGACCAGAGACCGTTAATTGTCGATCCCGCCAGGCCGTTTGTGAACGTCGCAGACCCTCTACGATTCGATCCAAGAGAGGTGATGGAATTTGCCCGCGTCACAGACCTGAATTCGCTCAGTCAGAGCTTCCCCACACCCATGCCACCAACCACAGCCACACCAGGAGGGGGGGGAGGGGGGGCAGATGTGGCCATGAGCCAGACGAGCGAGAGCGAATCGGATGATGATGATGACACAGACGAGTGAGTGACGATGGATGCCCTAGCTGTGGTGTAAAAAAAAAGAGACGGAGCGGCCGGGCATGCATTCAGAGTGATGCATCGTCGCTGTGTGTGTCACTTGCGAAAATCTTCTGAATTTTTGTTCGAACACATTCATGCTGTGTGTATCTATCTGTATTTCTGTGTGCATGTGCGACGCGTGCGTGGGCGTTTGTGTACGTGTGCACGTGTGTGGTCAGTACCTTGACTCCCCTCTCTCCAGCAGAGTGCGCACGCAAGCAGGCAGAGCAGAGCCGTCCTGACTGGACAGGAGGGGGGAAGAGGGGGGAACGTTTTGTCTCTCTCTTGAGGGCTCGTTCTGTTGGGTGGTCAGATGCATGCATGAACAAGCGGGGTTGGTTGGGTTAAGGGAAAAAAATGCAATGCATTCGTACATGAGTGTATGAAAATGCATGAGGGGACGAGTCTCCTTCTAACCAAATAGACAGACTGACGGTGGATGAGGCCTGTTGAATGTTTGCGAAGTGGATCGGAAAGGGAAGGAAGGAAGGAAGGAAGGAAGAGAAAGGGATCTGAAGGTCTTGCTCAACGTCTGCTTGCTTGCTTGTTTGCTCTCTTTCTTTCTTTCTTTCTTTCTTTGCTTGCTTGCTTGGTCTCTTTCTTGCTTTGTCTCTTTCTTTCTTTCTTTCTTGCTTGCTTGCTTGCTTGTTTTCTTTCTTTTTTTCTCTCTCTGTCTCTCTCTCTCTCTCTCTCTCTCTCTCTGTCTTTCTCTCATATTCATCTTTTTGTCCGACTGCCCTTGTTTTCATTCCTTTGAAAAAGCTGAGCTTCGGCCGTTGATTTCGCCCTCGAATGCGTTCTTGCAAAGTTTGCTCGTGAAAATTTCTGCAGGCGTCTGTCTGTGGATTGCTTGACTCCTTTCTTTTTCTTTCGTTCTTTTCCTTACCTCCCTCATGTTTGCGTAGCGGTGCTGTGACCGCTTCGCTCGCCAATGCTTGCGCTTTGCTGCCTGTGAAATGGAAAATGATGTCTGTTGGATGTATGGATGGATGGATGTGTAAATGGGTGGATCTTTCTTGCTGTTTGTTCTTTGTCTTTTCAACCTTCTGAAACGGAAAGAAGGCAGAAAGAAAGAAAGAACAGTCAGTAGTGAGAGATGAGAGAAGAAAAGGATGGATACGTGCTTGAAGGACGTTTGGGTGTAAGATCGACCAGACCAGATTGTGTGAGTGCGAAAGCAGCGTCATGCAATGAAGTGAGTGTATGAAAGTTGTGCTCTTTTCATGCCCCTTTTATTATGCTTTTGAGCTTGCCCTTCTTTGCTGTCAGCCGTTGTCGCAATTTCCTTCCACTCTCCTTCCTTCGTCGTAGCATCTTGGGTTTTCTTTCCTCTTTCTGTTGTCTCCGTTTGCCTTGAAGGAAGGGCATGGGGTGTCTGTCCAGTATTCGTATTTCCCTCTGTTTGTCTCGATCGACTTCCTGTCTTTCTTTCGGTGCTCACTGCTCCGGCTCTTTTTCACTCCCCACGCATTCTCTCTCACTCGCTTACTCATCGACTTGCTCCAACCAACACAGGCGTCTTGTTTTCCCACATTTTTGATTTGGGTCAGATCCCACATCCGCATGAGAGCTTCGGCGATCATGCCAAAAAAAGCATACCTCTCTACAAGAACCACTCAGATTGGGTTTTGACATGAGGCAATTCGATTTTTTGTAAAGGAAAAAGGAGAGGCGGAGAGGGACAGGTTATCGCAGCAATTGTATGGACTGGTCCTATTTTTTCTTTCTCTCTCCGTGCGTTCGTTCTCTTTCATTCCATCTGCACAGCCCCCTCCCGCCGCCCCCCCCGACATCGATCAGACCCCATCGGCAAGAAAGTCTCCTGCCTGCCCTTCCCCCTCCTCGCATACCGCCGGGAGGGCTCCATGCATGCATGCAGATCCATATGCAGACCGGCCGAAAGAAAAGCCAGGCAGCCGTACACTATTCAAGATAGAAAGACAAAAGGAAACAAGCAAACAAACCAAACCAATCGCATGCATGTTTGTATGTATGTGGGGAAGGGGCATTTGCGTCCACCTTCGCACGCCCCTGTTGCCTCAACGGGGGGTTTGATTCGTCAATTGAAAAAGAACTGGAAGATTCGAAAGCTACTGAAGGAAAGATGATTCGCTCTATCTTTCCTCGACTGAGTCCCTTCTTTCTGCCGTCAATCTAGCCTCGATCGATTGAGTTCATGAGATCGTTGGTCGATTCGACACATTCCTTCGATCCTCTCTTGGCACTCTCCCCCTCTTTGGTTCTTTTTCTTCTCTTTCTGTCTTCCTTTCTTTCCCTCGTGAATGGTCTCTCTGTTCCTTTCTGTCGCTGGTGCCTTATTGCTTCTTGTTGTCACTAGTTCAGAACATTGTCCATCCACTTACATTGACTTATCCATGCACTTGTTCAACGACATTGATGATGATGCATGTCTTTCTTCATTTCGTTCTCAATCACTCTCTTTGTCTCTCTTCTTCTTTTTTGAGTCGGTCTCTCTCCCTTGCTGTCGGGTATCCTTCCCTGCTCACCCCATCACTCGTTCTTTCCCTCTTTCTCCGCCCGCCTTCTCTTTTTTTCACTGAGATTCTCTCTCCCCCTTTCCCTGCCCCCCTCCCCCCCTCTCTCTTTTTGTCCTCTCCGTTCTTCCTTCCTTCTCTCTCCATTCCCCTTCTCCCCTCTGCCTCTCCATTCCTGCCTTTCTTTATCCAAATTACGTTTATCTTTCTTTTCTTTTTTTTTTGTTCTTTCATTCTCTACCAGATTTTCTATTTGTATCTGAGGTGTGCGAGTCTATGTGCGAGTCTAGTGCTAGTGGGATTAGCATCGAGACTCACGTGCACACAGCCAGGACTATAGGTTCGTCGATCGATACATGAAGACTGACAGTCCAGGTCTGTCATTCTGTTCGGCAGTGGCTAGCTGTATCATTGAATTCGATCTGCTCAGTTATGAATCAACAGAGTGTCTTTGCATGCATGGGTTTGTGCGCGGGTGTCTTTGCATACATGGATTCGTGCGCGGGTGCACGGGCTGAGTCTGCACACTCTGAATGCTGCACTCACTGTTTGCTGGCCCCGGAACGCTGTATAGTGTGTGCATAGCTACCGCAGCACACAACACAGCTTTCTTTTTATCTTTTGTTTCTTCCTCTCCTCGGGTTCCACGTACTGGTGAAAGAAAGGAGACAACAGCTGGGGAGACATGCTTTTTATTAGAGGGTCTGCCCGGTTCTCGGAGGTGGCGATATAGAAAAGACGGATTTTGCTTTCGTCCATCGCATTGCGCAGGGATAGAGTCTGCACAACAAGAAAGTCAAGGGTGCGCTCCAACAGTTTCTCTTGAAGGGACTCAATGACCTTCATCACAGCACGTTCGGACAGCCGCGGGCGGTCGGCACCCACTAAGTCTAAGACGTCTTTCGCATCTGTGTACACAGTGCCAGTGACTCCTTTCTGCCACACCGTCCGCAAACACAGAAGAAGGGACTCTAAGAAGTCCACAAGGTCGTGGGAAGCAATTAGCTCTGCACGCGCACTGCTGCGTGCAATACGGGGCTGCCGGAATGAACGCCAGTGGAGGCGGGAGTTCCCAATGCTGAGGAGCCAGCCAGTATGAGGATGGGCACACCCGGCGGTTCTTAGTGCGGCGTCCCCCCACCCCTTCAAATGGAGAGGCTTCTCCGATCGAGGGGGAATATCGTCCCTTCTGATGCTGAGAGAGCGGTCTCGGGTGGCTGCTGCGTAGCGGACAGCACTGTGCAGGAAGGAATGGCTTCGCTCTGTGGGGCAGGCAACAGATCGGCTGAGCTCGTTGCAAGCTTCGGCAAGGTCTGGACGGGTATCCCGGGCAACCCACGCCAGGCCCCCTAGTAATGAGCGAAACTGCTTCGCTGCAGAGGGAGACAGAGGAGGTGATGTGTCGTGACGGTCGCGGGAATTGAGGGGGAGGGGGGTGGAGGGAACGGGACCCTCAGGAACAGAGGCTCCAAGGGACTGCAGGTATTCGGATTAGCTGATTCGGATCTCATCCTTCTTCAGTTCGAAATCAACACCCGCCCAGTGCACTTTGCCCTCATCGGTGGGATGGGTCTCTTTAATGGTGAAGGGTCCCTTTCGCGCGATCTCGGTAAGAAGGGTCGAAGGAGAGATGGAGATGCCTAGGATGGCAAGGTCATCAACGAAAGTGGCACACAAACCGATCAGTCGGGAGCCTGCAGTACCAGGCTTTCCTGTCCACTTCCACCACAGCCCCGGCACCCCGCTTTTCGTCTAGCCGGCCTCCATTAAAGCACGGTCCCGATGCCCCTCGAAGATGAACCCACTGTCTTTCAAGCCGTAGATGGCTTTTTACAGACGCCAAAGGTGGGTGAGAAACTGGGGGTGGTCGGGGGGTGGACGGACATAGGTAGGGGAGTCATCTTCGGAAGCAGGGTGGGATGCGGTGAGATACACGTTCTCAATATCTCCAACAATGAATCCTGTCAGGGGGTCAAAGTCGGAGAACGCAAAAGCAATGCAGGAAGCAAAGCGCAAAGCCCACTGTGCTGCTGCTGTCTCGAAACAGAGAGAGCCGTTTGCACACAAACGAGACTTAAAGATGCGCTCTTCCACAGACACTCTCTTCAAAGTGTTCCTCCACAGGAGAGGAATGGTGGTGCGACATGCGGAGGGCGGCACAGCCTCCACAGGGACGGACTCTTTGACTTCATAGTCCTCAAACTTCCTCAATTCCTTCTCCCTCGCACTTTGTCTGAGCTCTTTCTCTTCCGAGGTCAGATTCCTGGCGTGAACAGGGATATGCGTCCGTGCTGTGCTGAAGGCTCCATCAAGGAGACTGCACGGATTCAGTTTTGCGGGGGATGCTGTAGAGATGGGAAAGTCCGTCCACTCTTCTGAAACGGCAAACAGACAGGCCAGATTGGCAAGGGCGGGAAGGCTCCAAAGAGACTCGGAGGTTGGGGTGCGGGCTACGGAAAAAGCAGATGCGTGCTCGACTGTAGAGGCTGGACTGAGCTTGCCTGCAGGAGAGATTTGAACTTGTCTCTCCTTGATCTCATCAAGAGACACAACGCAGATATCGGGAACGTAGACTGAAGGCTGCTGCTGCTGGTATTGGACACGGGATCCCTGGGGCCGTCTCCACATAGGCGCAAAGATGCGGGATTGCAGTGCTGCTTTCCGGATGGACTCCCACGCATGCGCTTGGTCGATTCATCAACAGCCTGCACGCTGCCGAGGAAACGTTTGCCCGTCTCGGGCACCTCCCACACAATCATCTCTCCCTGGGTCAGATCAGAGACAGAGGCAGGGCGGGGAACAATGGAGGAGACGGGAAGGCGCTTGGGTGTGGCCACAGGGGGAACGCGCGAGGATGGAACCTATGAAGAAGGAGCAGGGGGGTCAGAATTGGAAAGGACCCGTGGGAATGCATGAAATGCTCGGGTGGAACCTGCAGAGTCGGCGGGGGCTGCTCTCAGGCAGCGAAGGTGGGTGACAGTGGAACGTTTAGTGCGTAGAATGTGAATTGTGTACACCCTTATCCCATGTCGCTGTTTCACCACAGCAGGCTCATACAAGTCAGCCCCTCTGTCTCTCTCCAATTCTGAATGGTGAAAGAGAACCCGCTCACCCACAGCAAAACTTTTCTCAGGGGGAGCCGTTCTTGTTGTTTCAGTCAAAAGGTCTCGCATTGCTTGAATGGAGGGACTGAAAACAGGCTGACCGTAACGATGCTCGATGGGAGAGATCCCATCTCTCCCCAGACGGCGGTTGTAGCGCTCGACAGCAAGCTGAACGAAGTCAGGCCAGCGTTCGGATGGCAGGCCTTTGTCCTGCATAATTGTATACACAGAATCACATCCACCTCCCGATGGGAGCGCTCCAATGCACCAAGGGAGCGGTGCTAACCAACGGGAGCATAAGCGTACCCGACGTCTTGCTGCTCCAAAAAAGCGGCTCAGTCTCCCTGAAACTCTGTCCCAAGGTCCGTGAGGATTTCTGTAGGAAGGAAACCAGGGGAGCTTTCTACCCATCGTTGGAAGGCAGAGCGGATGGTAGAGGCCCTTTTGTCCCCCAACGGAATGTAGTGCAAATCATTGTCCCACATGTCCTTCAGGGTGAGGTAATACCGCTCACCCGGATGGTCCTGCCGACCGTGTACAAGATCGGCTTGCATCTGCTGGCGAAGGCCAGTGACTTCTGTGCGTGAGGTCTTCCCATCGGAGACGTTGCGTGGTTTGACATGCACACACGTACTTCCGTGAATGCAGTCATGCAAAGCCCGTTGAACGGCACTGCGGGTGGGGCCGTTGGGAAGACTGGGAATGCCCTGCAGGGCGCGACGCAGAGAGCGATACGTCTTTCAAAATGACTCCCGCATGCCCGATCTCAACATGGTGGGCACAAATGGGGTCATCCATCAGTGTTGCGGTCCGGGACAATTTTGTCTTGTGCTGATCGGGGCCCGCGTCTCGGGAGGGTGAGTCGGAACGCTGGTGTCGGGACTTACACTTACCCCGTTGGGCCTTTTTCTTCGCCTCCCTTACCCCCTTTACCCTCACGGTGGAACCCAAGAGCAGGACAAGAGGACCGGAAGATGATGCCAGCTCTTGTGAAGCCTTAGGAAGAGAACGAAATTCGGTGCGTTCTTGCTGCCGTCGTCGCTGAAAGAAAGTGGGATAGATTAGTTTGGGAGGGTCAGAAGGCTACCCATGGGCAATGGCGGCGACGCGGTTGGGGGAGAACCCCACGGGGTTACGGGGTTCAAAACAATGGACGTGCACAAGCTCGTCCTATTCAGAGGGCCAAGAAACCCGTTTACCATGTGAGGGAGACGGGGATGACTTCAATGCAGACTTGCGGGCAGGCTGCAAATGGTCTGTGGGAGAGGGGCTGATCAGTCTAGAGTTGGCTGCCAAAGTCAGAGGCGGTCCAAGGCAGGCAGGGTCTACTGGACGGCTGGACTCCGCGTGGCTTGCTGGGCGAAGGTGGGGCGGCTGAGTGATGTCAAGATAAAACAAACTGTTACGGGTGCGCTTGAAGTACAGGGACTGGTGATTGGGGATAGAAAGGATGCCAGTGGCGTAGCTGAAGACAGCATGCAACGGAATCAAACTGGCATTTCCAATCAGGATGGGGGTGACGGCATCCGTCTCCAGGATGTTGCACTCCAAGTGGAGGTCTCCAGAGGAAGGAGAGTGGCAGGGAATGATGGTAAGGCGCTGGACCTGCACTGGGGCATTTGCGGTGATCGTTCGACAGGGGTGGGGGCTGGGTTTCTCGTCCCACCATAGTCTCTGTTCTGCTGCGAACTTCTGTAAGAACCCGCAAGTGCACGAAGTGCGACTCGCCCCAACATCCAGGATCGCAAAGAGGCCGTCGAAAGAGAAACTGGCTAGGCTGGCGGAACAATGGGACTGCACAGCAGAGAGAAACAGAGTGGACTCCAAAGTAGGACTTAGTGGAATTCAAAGTGACTTTTAAATTTACTATGTTCTAGCTTCATTATAAAGTAAAACTAGGTTACTTAAAGCAATCTAAAGTTTTTTAGAGCATTTAAAATCGCTACTTCTGTGCGAATCTGCTCAAATATGCTCAAAAGACTGGTTAATTAGCTAAAGTGCATCGTGGGAAAAATTTTGATCACCGCGGCATGTGGAAGTTAGTGAATATTACCTGCAAAGAAATATACAGGTACAACACTAATGGATATGCTCAACAGCAACGTTTAGCGCCGCTAATCAAGTACAAAGAATTGCTTCTTCTGTAAGGGAAACAGTGCAGGAAGGAGGGCTTCACAGCTAGGCTGGACAGACCGGACAGGAGGCGGTCGGCAGGGGTCAGAGAGGATTCCGAAGAACAGAGCATAGAGACAACATAATTCTATTCACAAAGAACTCACACTACACGGCGCAAAAGCTTGCAAATCGTTCTATGTGTGTTAATGAAAAACTGTGAAAAAGAAGGACAGGTCTGTAGGTAGATCCAGATGTTCAGAGGGAGGCCAGTACGGAGTGCCACAAATGAGAAAGGATGAGCGAGAAAGGAGCACTTGCGTCAGGATAGTATGGACCGCTTTGAAAGACTGACACACATGGAGCAAGTGGAAGACATTCAAATGTATGAAAGCTGAGCGATTGGTCTAGGTGGAAAAATATCTGGCATGACTGTGAGCTATGCAAAGCTTCAGAAGAGGCGGTCAAAAAATGGAGGCTCCAGCAGACTCTCCGTCGACCCTCTCTTACTGACCTCCCTTGACAATGTGCGTTTTTGTCAAGCTCCTAGTAGAACAAAGAAGCTGGATGCTAAGCAAATCATCATACAAAGCGAGAGAGCAAGCCGCGCTTCCTTAACTGACCTGCAGGTGTTCCCAAATCTCTGTCCACTAACACCTGCAAACACGGAGGGACAGGCGTTCACGCTTTGTGCAGTCAAAGAAGCACTTCTGTTCAGCTTATTCTGCACGCACAAGGTCCCATGGACAAAACCAAGGGCCTAAAAAGCAGGGGGTCTGGACAAGCTGACCTGGGGGTTGACCCCGGGGCTCCCAAGACTGTGACCTGCAAGGAAAGAGTAAGGAGAGCGATGAAAGCAGCAGTACTTTAATACCTAGATAAGGCTGGTAGCCCTTCCCTGCTTGAACAGGAGGAGAAGCAGTAAGCAGGAAGACGTTAGAAACAAGATTAAGACGGCGATCATAATTTTCCCCTAGCTAATCAACCAGTCTTTGGAGCACATTTGAGCAGATTTGTATAGAAGTAATGATTTTAAATGCTCTAAAAAACTTTAGATTGCTTTAAATAACCTAGTTTTACTTTATAATGAAGCTAGAATATAGTAAATTTAAAAGTCACTTTGAATTCTACTAAGTCCTACTTTGGAGTCCACTCTATTGAGAGCGTGCTCCAGTGCTTCACGGACAGAAAGAGGCAAACTGCCAAGCAACAGGAGCAGATCTGACGCGTCTGGGTGGAGATCGGAAGTCTCATTCACAGACACAGGGTTCGAGTGAACCAGCAACGATGAGCAACTAGCAGACTGAATATCATTGCAGGAGGGAGGCATACAGAACGAACGGGCTTCAGGAACAAAAGAATGTGGCCTTTGTGGGGCAGATACTGCACAGAAGCCACGCTAGTGTGACGCTGCGCTCCTTGACAATAGGGAAGACCAGAGAGGGAAGCCCCCATCGCGGGCCACACAATCCAGGACACCAATATGAAACGAGACCAAGAGATCACCTGGAAATTGCAGGCGAAGCTACCATGAGGTGTGCGAGTTTATGTGCGAGTCTAGTGCTAGTGGGATTAGTATTGAGATTTACGTGTACACAGCCAGGACTATAGGTTCGTCGATCGATACATGAAGACTGACAGTCCAGGTCTGTCGTTCTGTTCGGCAGTGGCTAGCTGTATCATTAAATTCGATCTGCTCAGTTATGAATCAACAGAGTGTCTTTGCATGCATGGGTTCGTGCGCGGGTGTCTTTATATGCATGGATTCATGCGCGGGTGCGTGGGCTGAGTCTGCATACTCTGAATGCTGCGCTCGCTGTTTGCTGGCCTCGGAACGCTGTATAGTGTGTGCATAGCTACCGCGGCATACGTGAGTCTCGATGCATGAAGACTGACAATCCAGGTCTATCGTTCTGTTCGGCAGTGGCTAGCTGTATCATTAAATTCGATCTGCTCAGTTATGAATCAACAGAGTGTCTTTGCATGTATGGATTCGTGTACGGGTGCGCGGGCTGAGTCTGCACACTCTGAATGCTGCGCTCGCTGTTTGCTGGCCCCGAAACGCTGTATAGTATGTGCATAGCTACCACGGCACACAACAGTATCTGTCAGCACGTTTTTCTGTCTTTCTATATGTACTTAAAGATGATATTAAGTATAGGGTCTAAAACCGGGTCTAAAGTCTATACAGTAAAATGATTCGATCTAAAATTTTAAGTTTATATTCAAATTTAGTCTGTACAGTTTAACTTAATTTTCAAAGTTACCTAGCTTAGGATTAGGATTAAGATTAATGTCCGGAGGATTGGCTTCCCGCCCTAATGCCAAATGTCCGACGTGCGGCTTCTAGGGAAAGCGCCTAGACGCATCAGACCTTCCTGGCCGGCCCGTACAGGTCTAGCTTATGCCGCGAACGGATCACATTGAACAGTCAATCACCTGCGTATGTATGCAAAAGGGCTCACTCCATTCTAAAGCAGGGTTTGAAAGGGAACGATCCTAGAATTGCAGATAAACGGCTCGAAACGAGTTCCAAAACCTCCCAACATCTCATCCTCCTCCTTTTTTAGGAAGTTTTTCCCTCCTCTTTTACTTTCATGTAATCTATATCCTGGTACTTAGTTTTGTACATGACAGTTGATCACAGTATTTGAATGAATTAAGTAATAATTTGATAATAAAAAAAGTAAATTAAACCTAGGGTGGAACATATCAATCAATTAGGGAAGGCCCTAGGGTGGAACATGTCAATCAATCAATCAATCAATCAAACCAGGAAAGTTTAAGAAAATAAACAAATAAATTTTCTCTATAATTTTTTTTAACAAACCTAGTAATTAACTAATAAAATCCCACAATCAATCTAGGAAAATATCTAAAATTGCTGCTTCCTCACGTTTCAGGACGCCGGTGCTTATGAGTGTATAGTGAAGAAGTAGTGAGTGTTTGAATTTTCAGAATAAAAAAATAATTTATGTAATTGTTAATTAAATTAACTTCGATTCAACTCATATGCCAGTGGTCTAGCATATGATGAAGTATAGGTAGAGCATCGATCTGTGAGAGTGGTGTGATGACATATAATGATGTGCAGATGGGTAGCGTGGTATGGATAGGTGCGGAATCCGATGTTGAAACGCGTTCCAATCGTTCTGTTTGTAGTCACCTCGATTTGCCTTACTCTTTTTACTGAACGTGTTGGATGAGTGTACATTGTTATGATTCTCACAGCTGTGTCCGTCCTGTGGCGTTGGTGTGCACATGGGGGCATTGAGACACTCCCAGCGTCTGGCTACATTTACGGCCCTGTTTGGGACACGGTCACACAGGCACGATCGGTTCGGCAGAACTCACCGATGCGACAGATTTCACTTCACAGTCCCCCGGGAGGTGCATGCAGGATTCATGAAGCGATTGGGTGGTTTGCTTAACGAATTAGAAAGAGCCCCCTGCCACCGTTGCACAGGGGTGTCTGATCGCCTCAACCCGCAAGATCACAAGAAAGGAGGGCAACCTTTGGCTTTGCTTGCCTCCACTCCCTCTTCCCAAGCGAAGAAGGCGCACCCACTGCGGTTTTCTTTCTTTTTGCTGCACAGGTGATGTAGACAGATGACTTGAGGGCTCTTTGGGATACAGTAACAAACAACATTGACCGATCGGTGAAGCAGAGGAGGGAAAGGAAGAAGACCCGTCACCAGATCTCTCCCCCTCCACCTGTAAACTCCCTCTCCTTCTTTTTACATTGCTTGCTGTGCAGGGAAGGTCTCTGCCTGATTGAGGAGCTGGATGATCGTGCAGCACCCGCAGCAGTAGGCGCAGAGGCAGTCATTGCAGCAGGATCCATCGATTCCTCCCTGCTTGCGAACCATGTCGCGCATTGCCCAGCCCCCGACGGCGCAGCAGCCGGGCCAGCAGGACTCGTACCCAAGCTTCTGGTAGACCTTTCCGGCAGCACAGCAGGGGCAGAAGGTTCCGTACAGGCAGTTGCTGTAGTTGGAGAAGCACCCGAAGGTGGAGGAAACCCAGGGGTTGGTTCCGTATCCCATGTTGTTTTTTGTTTTGAGAAAGGGGGGAAAACGAGAGCGCCTGGAAGCTTAGGAGGGTCTGTAGTGACTTTAAGATGGGCTGTGCAAACTCAGATCTTCCTGCGAACTCAACTGCGAGCAATACAACACCTTGATCAGGTCAACAGAAGGGAACAACAGCTCAGGTGTACGACAGACTGAGCGAAAGATTGCCTAGAAAAATAATTATGTGGCTCGGATGGCAAAGCCGCAACCCGGCCCCGGCACGCCGCGGTGTGAGACAATTCGGGCCCATTGCAAATTCCTTCGTGATTTGCCGGAGCATCCTTGGAATGCAAACAAATTTTTCCGGGGCCGGGAGGGTGTGTCCCGATTTTTTCTTAATTCGCGCATGCTCCCGAGACTGCATGCTCGGTGCGCTTCGCGCGACCTCCCGTTCCTCCTGATGTGGTGCGCCCGCGCACCCGTTCGTATATTGTCACCCCAATGTTTTTGGCAAGATGCCCTTCGAACCCATGCTTGAGAGGGAATTCGTGGCTTTTTCTGAAATTAATATGGAGTTTTTGGTCGAAAATGCTGGAGAATCTACATGAGCGGAGAATATGAAGTAACCGATTCTACACGCCGATTCTGCATGGACTTCTGTTGTTCACGATTCAAGATGACCCAAGTAACAGCGCGGGCACTTCGTTCGACAACATTCCTGAAAACGTTAATCAATCAGATTCCCAGCACTCTACTTACCTGGGTGTACAGAATTGAGTCCAGATAAAGAGATGGTAGCAACGGAGTCGGTTGAAGAGGGGGCGCAACGGTTGGAGGTCGTTGGAAAAGGTGATGGAGCAGTGCAAAGAGATGGAGAGAATGTTTTGGCACCCTCAGAAACGGAGAAAAAGTGGGAGAAGGTACAAGACAAAAATGAGATAAATCCAAATCTTCTTACATTTCCTTGGGACACTTCAGCACCCGCATGTGACCCAGCGGAGAGTGTACAAAAATCCATCTACATATCTCCGTCTCCTTCTTCTTCTAAGGAAAGTGATCAATCTGAAGGCGATCAAACGACGGTTCTTGAGCCAGTCCGCGACGTTTTCACTCTGGAAGGCGTACTCACCCCTGAGGAATGCGAATTTCTGCGAAGGAGAACGGATGAGGTCGGTTCGCTGTTCTTGGCATCGCAAATCGGGACGAAAGCAGCTACAGGTATTCGTGCGTTCTTTTTCACCCCCTTTCTGGCGATCTCTGCGCCCGCCGCTTCCCCCACTACCTCTCCCCTCTCCCCTGGCCCCACCACACACCCCTCCGTTTCGTTGTATGTGCGTGTGCGGTGTGTAGCGTGTGTGTGTGTGTGAGAGAGAGAGAGCGTGCGCGTGTGTGTGTGTGTGTGTGCGTGTGCGGATGCGTGCGAGTGCGTGAGCGTGTGTGTGTGTGTGTGTGTGTGTGTGTGTGTGTGTGTGTGTGTGTAAAGTGTGCGTGTGTGTGTGTGTGTGTGTGTGTCTGTCGTTTGTTCTCACCTTCCCCCCCTTCCCCCCTCACGCCTTTCCTCACCGCTGCCCAAGCGTTTGCTTATCTGAAAGCCCGCCGGTCTTCCCACTCAGAGCCTTTCCGGCCTGCCCACTGACCCATGCACCCAGATGCTTATTTCTTTCTGTGCTTGCCGCTTTCTCGGCCCTCACACTTTGCGTGAATAGATTTGTCTTTTCATAAAAATGTTCCTGTGCGGAACGGTAGTCGGTTTCTTCTTATTCCCGTGCTCGGGTCACCAATCTCATCCACCTCTTCCCGTAGTTCCATCACTCTCCCATCCTTGTGTGTTCTTTTTTTCTTTTTTCCGTTTTTTGCATGCATCGCGTTTCCTTCCTTCCACCTCTTTCTTCCCCTCTTCCTAGCTCCGTCTGCCTCCTTTTGCCTGGCGCCCTCCCCCCCCCTCTGAGTTGCTCTTTCTGCATGTGCCCATTCGAATTAATGCCACGGTATCCTCGCTCTTCGCTCTTTTCGTGCCTCCCTACCTTCATGCCCCCTCCTTCACGCGGAGATGAATGACAATCTTGCACATGCATCAGTTTCTTTCCTTCCAATGAAAGGCTGAACCAAACTACGTGCAGGAGAGAGAGAGAATCATGTCGCACTGACTTCGAATTTATGCATTCTTGTTTCTTCCATTCCTCTGCTACCTTCAACTCGATCTGCCGTGCTTCTTGGTCGATGCGTCGAAATCATGAAGCATCTGCGTGCTCTGCCACCTTCGTGCGGCAGCGGCGCTGCCCGAATGTACGTTGACAACACGGACACGAAACAAGCTTTCAGCAGATTTTGAGGGAAATCGGACACTTGTGGGCGGTGACAAAGCATGATTAGTAGAACAGCAGTGAGATGTTCTCTATGTTCACGTATCAATGGATGCAGATAGGTTACTCCTTCTGGGATGAGAGCGAGGGGGCCCAGTCGGACTTCCGGAGTGCCTGGACGATTGAGGTGACTCACCAGAAACTTGCAGACGCAGTGTGGAGACGTGTGAGGGCCTCTGTGCCTTCCTCGATTGTGATTGGAGACGAGGAGAGCGACCCCAGGTGGGAACGGGAGCTTGAGGGAGAGTGGGAGGCTGTGGGGGTGAACCCTGTTCTCCTGTTTGCACGATACAGAGACGGGGGGCACTTCGGACCTCACTCAGATGGGTGCACGGTGATTGACGTCAACCACCGGTCTCTTTTTCCATTCTTGATTTATCTGAACACGCCTGAAGAGGGGGGTGAGACGGCAGTTCTCCACAACGAGCAGCGAGACGTGCCGATTCCAAAAGACGCTGAGGGGAGATACACGGCAGAGGAAAAGTTTGTCTACGCGCGCGTGCGGGCACAGGAGGGGAGAGGCCTGGTTTTTTTTCACACGCAGATGCACGAAGGAGTCCCGGTTGCCAAAGGGTCGGAGAAATATATTATTCGGACAGATATCATGTACCGGCGGAAGGTTCCCATTCTGGCTGCACCCAAAGACAAAGAGGCGTACGCCCTCTGGCAAGAGGCCCAGTTGATGGCTGAGCAAGGGCATGCAAAGGAGGCAGCGGTGCTCTTTCGAAAGTGTGTGAAGACATCCAGAGACGTGGCAGATTTTCTGGGATTGTAAGAAACAGGTTTATGCCTAGGTTGATGCACTACACGTGAATTGAAAATTGTAGAGCCTGAGATAGTATTCATATTCAAGTTTGACAGGCTGTCACTAGCGCTGTGAAGCTGATCCTATAAGTTAAGGCTGATATCATAATAATATGGTATAATATATTAGTGGCATTCTATATTATTTATTCAAGTTTTTATAGATCGATTAAGAGTATTAATAACAATAACAATAATGGCGTATAATGATGATTAGGATTAGGATTAATGTCCGGAGGATTAGCCTCCCGCCCCAATGCCGAATGTCCGACGTGCGGTTTCCAGGGAAAGCGCCTAGACGCATCAGACCTCCCTGGCTGGCCCGCACAGATCTAGCTTATGCCATGAACGGATCACATTGAACAGTCAATCACCTGCGTGTGTATGCGAGAGGGCTCGCTCCATTCCAAAGCAGGGTTTATAAGGGAACAATCCCAGAATTGTAGATGAACGGCTCGAAGCAAGTTCCAAAACCTCCCAACATCCCATCCTCCTCCTTTTCCCCTCCTCTTTTGCTTCTTTTGTATCACTCCACACCCTTTTATACTCTTTAATTCTTCCCTCTCTTTCTTTTTCACTTTTCTAAGTCTCCCGATGTAGCCTATCTAACTCTCTTCCTGAAGCTTGACTCAAATTGTCTCCCTTTTTTCTTTTCCATTCTCTCACTACCTATCTTTTCATCATGACGTCTTTCAGAAAGGTATTAACATTCTTGTCGGCCTCATTCAAAAGAAAAGAGAATAGAGCGATCTTGTCTACCTTCCCTTCACCATCCACTTTCCATCTGCTGCTATTTGTAGCTCTCTCCTCTCTCCCTTTCACCGAACTCCAATGTGTCATCAAAGCTTACAAGCAGTCTGCCCTCTCTCCATCATACAGAGGGCATTCAGTCAGCACATGGATTGCATCTTCGACTGCTTGAATATCAAGCAGGTCAGAGCAAACTATGCATTTCCTTTCTGTCAATGGGGTCCCTCTGTCTCCTTCTGTTGAGAACTTCCCCCTGTTTACCTCCAAGTTTCTCTCTCCCACCCAAAATACAGCCCTTCTTCTATAGACAGGCCAGGGAGCTATCTTTGTATAGCGAACACAAGTTCTTCCTATCGTATCTCTATCTAATGAAATGCTTCTGTCTGTATTTTCTCCATTCTTGCTGTTGTAAAGCCACAAATTTAGGCGATTTCCGTTGGATAGAGACGCATGGATAGGATGCATGACGCCTTCTCTCAGCTCTTCCCTCTCGGCCCTTCCTCTTTTCTGCACTGACCTCTCAACTCTCTCTGCAAATGCTTCCTTTTTCTTCTTTGTAATTTCTTCTTTTTTCAGTGCTTCTATTTACCTTACTATATTCTGTCTCTTCTCTCAAAAGAAGGTTGTTTGTCTGCAGCTTCTGGTTCTCTTCCTATCTGGAAGGGATGGCTTCTTGTCTTTGTGAAAAGTGTTTCGACACATTTCTTCAACTTGAAGTGGGGGAAAAAATAAAAGGGGTGAAGCTTCCTTCTTCTTAGGTCTGAATCGACTCCTTCTTGTAATGATTGAATAAGTACATGGCCTATTGGTGTGTCTCTTCCTTTTTAGATTACCTTCCTTGTCCATATTAGGGTTCTCTATGTAACCACCAGATCGATAGGAAGAAGGCCTACCTCAAGCAAAGTTGTGAGTATGTTTTCTTTTTCTCTCAGTTGCAGCACCCATCGAATAAATCTTCTTTGCAGTCTGTCAAACTCTGCAAACACTTCCTGTAAGTATAAATATACTTTGCAGCCATATGACCAAACTGTACATACTGTCTGCCTGAACCATTAAAAACAAGTTGCGGGTACATGGGATCTCTCCTCCTGCACTGATCTTACTTTTCAACGCAAAAAAGAGTCTTTTTGCCTTAATCATTCTCTCTCTCATCATTGCATCTTAATTATATAAATGTATATAGCATACTAAAATAGTTAAAAATATACTAAGACTAAGTAGTAAGTACTGATTGATTAATTTATTAATTGATTGATTGATTGCTACTAGATTGATTGATTCATTTAGAATCGTTCTGCGCTACGCCTTCCTGCTGTGTTCGAAACATCGATCTTATACTATGCTATGCTATATCAAGATATCGCTATTCATAAAGTTAATCATCAATGATTCATCCGAGTCATCTATTTTAGTGTTTTTTCCTCGATTTTTCCCTAATATAGACGTGGTGTATAGGACAAGCCTATATGATTTCATGCATTGATTTTTAAGCTAACAATTTAATTGTTTTTAACTTTATTTTTTGTTTTGACTGTTTAAACACCAACATTTGAAATTAATTTTTATATGAATAAGTTTGAAAGTCCTCACGTTCTCTGAACTGAGGTCGTGACGGTTATAGTACCGAAGTAAAATTTTCTTGGTGACCGAGGCGAGCCTCGTTACCACTATGTCTATCAGTAGCAGTCTGATACCTAAAAGGAAATCCTTGTCGGCAATGGCCCCCATAACAATGGTCTGGATGGTGAAGTTCTGGGTCCAAGAATCCTGCAGAGCTGGCGGTAGTCCATCCATCACCCCTTCTAACAGGCTTTTACACCAACAGATGTTAACAGCAATCCTGTACCGCTATCGACAGAACTATGTAACACATTCCGGGCTGCGGATCCATGTATCATTCCCCTGCAGAAGGAGAAAAAGGAGGTATATAGTCACCTCATTGGAGAATAACTTGAAACAAATGGGTTTTAGCTCATCCGGAAGCTCTGGGTTTAGGTTAAACTCCTCAATAATGAGGCGACAAACTTCTGGGATGGAACTTGAGAGGCGCCTCTAAAGGAAGTCTTGATGCATGTTGACAATACGGAGCTTCTTAGGAGGGTTTTATTCGGCAAAGACAACCAAGATAGCCTGTATAATGAGCACTAAAGCCCACTAGAGCACATTAGAGATACATGAAAACGAAATCGCCAGCTTGTTTGAGGCAGGAGGCAACTCTATCAGACCAGTCTTTCCTGCCCGTGTCAATAGAAGAGAAAGGAGGAGGCGGTCTCAGAGAGGGAAGAGGGATGAAGCTCAGCGTGGCAGCATCAGTGGTGTATGCTGTCGGCTAGGTTTCCACAGGGCTGGAGGAAGCGCGTGCTGGGTAGAAGGGGAACAGAATGGAGGAATGCCAAAATAATGTGGGTCCGGAGTCCTAAAGAATCCCTGTGATAAAGGACTTGAGCCTGTCCTCCGTATTTTAATAGAAAGGAGGGTGGCAGTTGTTTGACCCAGGCTAGGACCCGGGACAGCCTAAGATTCCTGCATCTGTCCCTGCTCTGCATATTCCCCCGCGACCTCCTCTGCAATCATGGCTGGCAATGCATCGATTCTCGGTTGACGCTGGGGTCTCTGTTGAGACTGAAACTCCCGGACCGGCCCTCGATGATTTCTTTTTTCAGTGATATAACAGAGGCAGCTCGGCAGATCGAAGCTCACCTTCAAAAGAAGATGACGGGACCGGACCCCAGAGACCACCGGCATCCACAGGCAAGCTCTGCATGCATCGGATTTCCTGATGGGAATTAAGAAATACATGCAGTCTGAGAGGGAAAGAAAATCGAGGGGCCCGTGAATATAATTCAGGTGTATGCATATATACGTCACGGCCGGTACAGAGAAAACGGAAGTAAAGGGAAAAAACATGCCTATCACAGGAAAGAGTACGACATCAAAGAAACTTTAAGCATGTATTCATGCCACACCAACTGCACAGAGAGACTAACATTAGGATCAAGCAAGAAACATCCTCAACTTAGATATCTAAACCCTTAATATCCTCAAAATCTAAGTGACGTCCAATACCCTGGCAGCTCTAGCTGTATATAATACACTTATATACTGTATACCAACTTGTGACTGCTATTGTGATTGCTCTGGATAATGTTACTCTGGATGTTACTGTTGCAGCTCTGGACTCTGGAGGGACGATTGCATACAGTAGGGTGTGTGACCAATAATTAAAGAAGACATAATAACATGAAGGGCTCCTGTATGCTGTTGCTTGACTTGCATGCAGCTCCTGGTCGCTCTGTTCTCTTTATAGACATATGCACAAAAAGAATACACAGTCACAAACACAGTTACATAAATAGTCTCAACTCTTTCGTACACTGCTTCACGGATTCATACAGACATTAACTGAACAGATATCCAAGTTTTTTCCACACAATGTCATATTTCAAGTGTTGTTGTTACTATATCTCCACCTTTTCAATCTCCATGCACCTACATACGCATTCATACATAAGTGTGCCCAGATGTGTACCATTGAAATTTCTGCTGCTGCTGTTACTACTGCTGTTGTTGGTGCTGCTGCTGTTGTTGGTGCTGCTGCCGAGGAGTTATATCTGCAGCTGTTGCACCTACACCTGCAGTTTGTTCACCTGCCTCTACAGCTTTTGCAGATCCTCCGACATCTCACCCCATGCATGCGAATCGAATCAGATCCAGGCTGAGTAGGGGGTTATCAAACTTTTACCCCACAAATCTTATCGATGCAAGGTATATAACCCAGGCCGCACTTATAGAATTTTACCTGTATAAATTTGCCATTTATATAAAATTGTGTGTATAATTTAATACCCATAGAAATTTATGCGTATATAATAAAATTAATGCAATTTGAATGCGTATATTTTTTGGGGGACATGTAGAATTCTATGCATTTTTTGAAAAAAAAAACCGTATAAATCAGCATTTTTCTTATTTAATTTTTAAAACAGCCGTATAATTTCATTTATTTTGAATTATATTGAATCTTTTTCAAAATTATACGTATATAATTTGACGATGTGTATAATTATATATGAGTTTATATATAATTCAATATAATTCAAAACAAATGAAATTATATGGCTGTTTTGAAAATTAAATAAGAAAAATATTGATTTATACGGGTCTTTTTCCAAAAAATGCATAGAATTCTACATGTTCTAAAAAAATTATACGCATTCAAAAATTTTATTATACGCATAAATTTCTACGGGTCTTAAATTATACACACAATTTTATATAAAAGGTAAATTTATACAGGTAAAATTCTATAAGTGCAGCCTGGGAAGGAAGTGTTTGTCTCTGAAACCACATCGCTCTGTGTGATCTGCTTAGAGTTTTCTCCAGTGCCCAAATTATGTATCTGTTCAGCAGACCTCTTTGATGTTCTCTCTATGTTTGCAGCAAGGAACTCGGCCATCTGTTTGTATTAATTGTCATCATGAAGAAGATGAAGATGAAGGCTGTGTATCTTTTTTCAATCAAAAACTGCTTCTTGCTATTCTTTGTTTATCTGATAGACACAAGAGGCAAGCACATTCAGTCGTAGCCAAAAAAAAGAAAAACATATAAATGTGAAAGAGAAAAAGAGATAAACATGAAACAGAATGATAGGAAGGCAGGCCTCCTCGCATGCAGTAATTCGATCAGAAAGAAAGGAAAGACACTCAGCAGCCTTATCAAAATGCCACTCATGAGCCATGCGATTCACCGCACTGCCAGCCATGCACCGTTCTTTGGTCATAACGTTAATCCCTTGGACAGTCAGACTTACTATCAAACTCTCCCATACAGTGCCTAAGCTTCCTTCAAAGAATTAAAGTAGAGATTTGTTTGTTAGAGACAATTTTTTATGGCTGAGTCAGTCATTCACTCTCCCACTCTTTCACTCACTCGACAATCACTCACTCATTCACTCACTCAGTCACTCAACTCACTCACTCACTCACTCACTCAATCACTTTCTCTCTCACTCACTCATTCACTCACTCACTTAGTCTTGCACTTACTCACTCACTCTTTCACTCACTCACTCTCTCACTAACTTACTCACTCACTCACTTACTCACTCTTTCACTCACTACTCACTCACTCACTCACTCACTCTTTCACTCACTCACTCACTCACTCACTCACTCACTCTTTCACTCACTCACTCATCCACTCACTCACTCTCTCTCTCTCACACATACCGAGTCTCACACACTCACTCACTCTCACTCTCTCACTCACTCACTCACTCACTCACTCACTCATTCACTCACTTACGCACGCACGTACACATGCACAGACGCATATTATTATACTCACTCACTCACTCACTTCAGTGCGACTGTCAGCATACGTTGTATAGTTTGGGGTCAAAGTTTCAGGAGCACAAGTCTGGCTGCACGTTCGGGTTATGCAGAGTGCTGTATTGCATGTGTGGAGTATCCAGGAGTCCTGCACTAGGACGTACCAGAAACGAACTGATTAAATATATGGTTTCTCAGTATCTTTGGTCTCAGAAGACTAAAGCGCATTCGACATCATAAAAGACAGAACAAAGAGTTTAAAAAACAGGAAACCGCCAAAAGAAATACAAAAAAAAGAAATCTTGTATATGATGATCATGCAACAATAGGAGAAAGCAAATGAAAAGACAGTACCAAACGTATCTTCCGGTCATCCTCGCTAAGGTAGAGTCGCCTTATACTTTTTGCTTCCGCTCGGAAGTTCTCCGTAGTCTCCATTTCTTCCTAGTCCTCAAAACTCTATCTATTTCCGTCCACTGTTCTTTCTTCTTATCTCCTTTTGTCTTCTTCCTCATATATAGTTCTCACTAAAATCTTAAGGACCTTACTATTCTCTCTCTCCTATTACTGTCTCAGTTAAGCTGATAGATGTGGATTGGCCACCCTCATCGAACAGCACCAGCACGGCAAACTGACCAAGAAGCAATATATTGACAAGGGTGTAATAGGACCTGTACCACGGCAATAATCAGAGAAAAGAGTGTACAGCATAAAATTAGGATGGTAAGACTATGATGGAGGTAGAGACGTAGGTTTTCTGGGCCTTCGCGACCATCTCACTAGGGCGGCAGGAGACGGCAATGGCTACGATCTGCCTGACCGACCCAACCGGTTATAATAAAACTGAGTCTCAGAAGGTGCAATCAAAGCGTAAGAAACATAAACTCAGCAAACAATGCACAAAAAGCAGAAAGAGACTTAGTGTATATCAGTATATGGAAAAGAAAAAGGAAAAACAACAGATGTCACCGAACATCAACAGCAGACCAACTGACCCGTCAATCATCATGCCCAACGTTTCCTTTAAAAACACCTCTGCAAGTAGATCGAATATGTACAAAGTAATGACACTTGTCGTTGATAAACAACGACTCGGACGGCAACTGACTGATCATACTGTGCCGTCTCTATCCGTTACACGCTGCCGGCCAAGCATTCACACGCTGCCGGCCAAGCCTGATAAATGGGAATTGAACAGAGGTCCATCCAGTAGAACGCAAACCAAAGTGCAACCAACAAACTTTAAAACGTCATATGGAAGCAGCGAAGCCCCGGAGGACCACTAAGGGGCAAGGGAGGGAAATCGCCACACAAAAAGACTAACGAAGTCTGCGATGGTGAGTATTGGTGAGTGATGTCTCCAATATCAGAGAGACCTGAAATACGAAGCAGAAACAACCTTTGTTTCATCCAAAATGAAAGAAAAAAATAAAAACGCTTGCCATCCAACCAACAAGAAGGTAAACAAGGGCAACACGGCCGAGAACAACACTGACTGATGGGAAAGGAGACAAAGAGACGTCATGCAGTCACAAATGGAGACAAACAACGCTGTGATAAAAGCGCTCGGGTCAACAACAAGCCATTTCTCGCTTCAGTTCCCTATCTAGACTTCCACCATCAAGTAAAGACTCTAATCATTGCATATGCGGACATTGGAACGGTCTCTATCTAGTGGGAGGCGGTGGGAGGAATTAAGAGACACAAGCAACACAAGATCATGAAGGAGACGGCAACCGAGACAGAGGGGACAAATAATCTCTCGAACTGCTGAGAGGGGAAAAACGAACACCAATGCTCACCACAATCTCCCCACATCTCGTAGCAAAGAGGGAAGGGAGGACGTCTAGGATTGAAAAGAGCTGACTCAGAGCAGTTTAAGTGTAAGGACATAGAGAACAAAAGGAGACGGCAAAGCTCAAGGAGACCGAATTGGAGCTATGCTCACAAACGGCTGTGGAAAGCTGTCTTAGCGAAGGGGGGCGTATGATTTTGAGCTTAAAATTCCTATATAAGCCTAAAGGAAGCAGTCAGACAGCACCACACTAGAAAGGAAGACCTAAAGCAGTGTGGATCAAGGGATAGATAAGCTAGGGTATGCACTCAAAAAAAAAAATAAAAGGGGTTTTGAATTTTTAATTTTTTTTTTAAATCATTCAACCTAAGCTTTTACCTCTAGTATTCAACCCATTCTCTACCGCCTTAGCTTTCACTATATAGCTACCCTTATAGCTATTTCATTATAAACTAGATTATAGATAGACTATGAATTAGTCATTTCTACGAATTAGTAAATGAATTAATTATTTGGTACACTGTCAGCTTTTCTTTTCAGGTGGCGCCCCCCCTTTCCCTCTAATCACCTCTCCAGTTGCTTGCATACGGATCAAACGTGTCCTTTTTGACATTTTAAAGGCTTTGTCGTTCTTCATCTCTGCTTGCTCCTTTATATAAGAAGCAATTAAAAAAATAACAAATATCCATCTCGATCCCATCGTCTTTCCGCGGATCAGTGACCCTGTGCCAACTCTTCATAGCAACTACATTCCTCCTACCGCTGGCAGAAGAAGTGGCAACATTAGCTGCAAAGTCAGAAGGTGCATTCCATTCATTTAATTCAAATAGGCTGTCATCAGCCCTTTGGAGCAGCTTAGCTACTTCTTTTTTATCAGTCTGCTCTGACTTTTTGGTCTCTTCTCCGCTCTGAGGCTCCTCTCTCCCACTGGAATCCCCCTCTAGATCCTTCTCCATCTCTAGCCTCCATCTCTGCCTCAATTTCTTTCGCCAACTCCCCAAAATCAATTTCTTTCAATCCAAGCTGCTCTAGCCAATCCACTTTCTTCTGCAAAGAAAACGCCTGTTCGGCAACACTTCCTCGACTGGCAGGAAAAAACCACTCGGGATCAACTTCTAGTAGATCAACTTTATGCAGTAATTCCGCTGCCATGATAACCCCTAAGGCTTGCTTGTATGCATCCTCTACTTGCCGAATCTTTGTCTCAACCTTAATCGGCAGGGCTGCCCAATGAGGCACATCTTGGTCACTCCACACCTATGCGGTGTTCTGAATGCAGCGGTCATCGAAAAGACGTCGGTCCAAAAAAAGCTTGCGTACCCTGTTGTTAAACTTTTTTTTTTTCTTCATTCCACGCCAATGCCACTGAAAAATGAGAATTATAAAACCGACAATTTTGGAAAAAAAACTCTAACATCTAGGAGGCAATGATCCAAAATAAAATACAAATGGATAGTTCAATGGTCCATAAAATGATCATGAGCATTACAAAGACGTTTAACGCTCCTCCCACTTCTATTCCTCTCGTGACAAAACGGCACCTCGTTCGCCCCCCCAACCCTTCTGGTATCTCACGCACTGGGCATGCTCTCCCTTCTTTTAGAACAATGTGCCATTTCCAAAACTTGTATGCAAAATCAGCTGCGACTGCTTCTGAGAGCCGTGTTAAAACAGGTTTCACACCCGACGTCCATGGTCTGTCTAACCACGAGGAAATCTGTGCGGAGGCACGCCGGACGGGTTCACCTGTCCAACTTCATATTTGTTTCACAACTACGAAGGGTGGCGCTAAGATGATCGGCACCGTTTAACTTATTATCTCAACAATGGGAAGGCTCTCGCTTCTCGATACCCAACCCTTCTTTCCCCTGGGCACCACAACTACAAACTGCTGATAGACTGTCTGATGTTCAGTTTCGACAAGATACAAGAGCAGAAATCTGAACTGAAGAGGAAAAAGAATCAACATGACCACCAGGAATTGAAAAAAAGAAGGTTGATCGCCCTTTAGAAGATCGAAAAGCATATTCCCGACATCTGACGCAGCTTCAACAAGGTCAAGCAGCGGGCTCGTAGTCTTTACAGGGCTGTTGAGCCTCTAAGTTATGAACTCTGTCTCCTAGTCTGTCTCTTATATATGCATACAGACTCTCATGATCTGTCTCCTTTGCGCTCCTTTGTCTTCCCACCCTTGCGTGCAGAGATCGCCTCAAAGGAATTGCCTTTAACTCCATTCTTGTCCTAGTTCCTGTCAGTGTGCAGAACGTGACCGGAATCGTGGACAGTATGACTGTTGTCTCAGTCACGGCCATCCAGGTGTTCGTTCATTTTCGCTGCTCGTGCATGCATTCGGCAATCACCATCTTCAGGTCGATTGACAAGGGGACGTGGAACTTCGGCAACTTTGTCCACGATCATCTGCCTTCTGCTCTCTACGTGTATCCACGTGAAGTCAGTTCCTTTGCACTCCCTTGTCTGTATGGCTTCCGAATGTTTCTTCCTTAAAAACCTCACTATGACAGTCTCTTTTCCCCTCTTTGTAGCCTCTTTGTCTCTAGTATCCTCTAGCCTTTTGTTCTTGATCTGTTTTCTAGTCTGGGTTGTTTCTCTTTCCGTCTCTAAGACTTATTTCCCCCCCCCCCCCCCCNCCCCCTCTTCCTCCTAGCCTTCCTCTCTCTCCGATCAGGCCTCCGGTTAGGGAGAGGGACATCGAGGACGACGAAGACGGTGAAGATGACAACGACGACGATGCTCAGAACGCCGAGTCGGAAAAACAGATCATCAGAGACAGTTTTGATGAGAACGACAATGACGAAGAAGATGAGGAGGACGAATGAGGACGAGTTCAACCTCGATTTTACCACCGTTTCTGAGTTCATGACCACCGTCACCGCCGGGATGCGTTTCAGCATCAAGCATTGCTTCAAGGAGTTTGAAGATGTTTTGTTTGACATCACCATTCTCGGCGTTAAGAAGGAGAAAAAGCCGAAAGTGATATGGAAGTACGATGGTGCAAAAGGCGGCATCATGGATGAGGCAGACTCTGACACCAATGAGACGAAGAGAAAGATTGTCAACAGCATTTTCCCATCTTAGGACACATTCTTGGTCAAGAATGTGATTTAAGATTACGAGTTCGTGGCCGTTCTCTAAGCCTCGGACTTTGGGGCCGAAAAGCCCGCCTCTTTTGTTTGTTTGTCCTCGTCTTTCTTTCATCACCTTTTGTCGCTTCGCCTCATCTTTGCCGTCCTCTGTCTTACCGAATCCCCCTCCATCTCTGCCTCAATTTCTTCGATGCTGCTCGATCCATACTCGATCCATCCTTTTACTCACAGCTGTCCGATCCATCCCTAGATCAATCTTGATCAGACATGCAGCATGATTGAAGTCGTCCATGATCCACATGTATACATGATCCGCATATATCGTATCTGTTTCTGTCTCTCTGTGTCAGAGCTTCTTTCTTTCTTGATGTTGCACTGGCTGTTTGTTTTGCTATCACTATGATGGTGACTGGCTGTCACCTTTCACTAGGTGGTTGACAGATTAGTATGTAGCATAGATGATAGCCAGTGTTTTATATTGCGTATTTCTTTAATTTGTACCGCCATGTGCCCTCCATCATTCAAAAGTGAAGACCTGGAATGACATTGTCTCAGGGTCCGTCAGACGTTCCATCTCCCAGAGCTCTCGCTTTATATATTCAAACGTTGCTATTATGACCTGAATTTGTTAGACTGAATGTAAAGTCTAGTGTAAAGTATCATTAGGGCTAGCATTAGGGTCCTTATTCACAGTACTACTATCACCCCCCCTATCCTATTTGGAACCTCTATCTTTTTTGGCGGCGGTGCTGAGCGCTCTCAAGCCTAAATCAGGCAACCCCGGGGTGTTTTGCGGCGGCAGCCAGACCTCTGAGCAAAACGAAGGTTCGTTTTGCACTATGGGGCTGCACTGTGTGCGGCCCATAGTAATGCCTACTTGGTTTCGAGTATCAAAAGTGATAAACAGATTCTGTCTAAAAGAAAATTGATCAAATAGAACATAAAATAATGTCTGAAAAGTCTATTGTGACATGTTTTAGCTTGGTTCTTGACCGGTTCCCACTAGCTCTCAGCTTGGTTCTTGACTGATTCCTAAAAAGTAGGTGTCCAGCGTTTTAGTTCCTAAGTTCCTAAAATACGGTTCCTGACCACTCTGAACCGAGGCTGCTACAAGAATCACAAAGGACCTAAATTAAGTATATAAATACTAAAATTGCTAGAAATTTTAGTAGGAAGTCAAACAGGAACCTTAAAATCCATGGAAGAACCCTAAAAAACCAGTAGGAACCGTATGAGAACCAAAGAACTATGTAGGAAGTTACTAAAAACTGCTTGAGGAACTACAAAGAATTCAGTCCCTCAATTGGCCTGAGACGCTCCTGGTGCTTAAGTGATACTAGTGTTGCTTGCTTCTTTAGACTGGGCAAGAGGGAAGCCATTTTCCGGGGGGGGGCAAAGAGGGTCGATGGAAGCGTATTTGTGGATGGGAGCAAGCTAGCACAAGCTGGCACAACTTGTGTCTGCATTTAATTAGTTGTAAACTCATCTACAGCCTCTTTCAAATACATTTTTTTACAGAGAAATGTCAGTTCTTATTGGTTCTTGGTGGTTCCTTCCGGTTCCTTCATAGTTCCTAAAAGGCGGTTCCTAGGCTTTTTAGTCAACGTGAGAACTAAAAGCTCGGACATGACTTTATTGTCAGAAACAAACATCAATCTCTCATCTAAGTATAAGGAACTCCTAGGAACTTGAATCAACATGTTGTAAAAAGCTTAAAACAAGCGTTTTTAGAGGCTAGATTGACAGTAGACTTAGTAGTCTGTACCTATATCTAACCTAGGGTTAGTAAGAACTACTAGGAGTGCAGGACCGTAGGTTTTGCGCCGTCTCCATTGACTTACTGCCGCCCTCAACTACAACGTCCTCTTCTGGCAGGCAGTGAGGATGACAGTAAATAACCTACAGGCACATGGTCAACGGAAACATAAGGAAAGTAAGAAAAAGAAGGCGATCGAAGTTTGTAGTTAAGTGAGAGAGACGTGCCGTCTCCAGCCGTCTCCTATAAATTTCGTAAAGAAAGCAAACCAAACACTCCCAAAACTTTATCTACAATATGCTCTGGCATATTTTTTATAGTTATCTACTGAGGAGTGTCTGTAGGTGGCCGTATTGTGCATATGCACGGGGCGATTTTCGCCTACCTCCGTACCCTTTGCTCCTTCTAGTTTCGCTCTTCTATCTTCTGTCCAGGAGAGATGGAGGCTTGGGCTCGGAAAGAGGGGATCAACAGTATGAGCACCCGGTATCTGGAGTACCGTTTTGGCAGAGCTTCGCCCGGCTCGCTGGCATAATAGGTGGGTTTCCTTGCTCCCTTCCTTCCTTCCTTCCTTCCTTCTTTCTTTCCTTCGAAATACTTCCCTTCTTCATTCTACATCCTTCTTTCTCTCTTTCTTCCTCTCTCTATGCCCCACTCTCTTGGCTCTGTGTTGGTGTGTGTCTGTGTTCCTCCCGCTCTGCATGTGTATGTGTGTATGTATGTGTATATATGTATCCCCCCCCGACGATGACAGTGGTATGCTTGCCGGGGCACACAAACATGTAGGCACTTAGGGAGGCACCACCGAAGGCACATAAGCCAGTGAGTTAATTAGTCAAACAACCAATCAGTCAGCCAGTTAGTCAGTGAGCCAGTTAGTCAGTCAGTCATCCAGTCGAACAGTTAGCCAGTCAGCCGGTCAGTTAGTCAGTCAGCCGGTCAGTCAGTCAGTCAGTCAACCAATCAGTCAGTCAGTTAGTATGTATGTATGTACGTATGTGTATGTGTATGACATTGTATGTCCGCCCCCAATGATGAAAATGGTGTGCCTGCCACTGTTGAAGGGGGCAGACAGACATGTAGATACTCAAGGAGGTACCAAGGCAGGCACACACTTCAGCCAGTCAGTCGGTCAGCCGCAGTCAGTCAACCAGTCAGTCAGTCAGTCAGAAAGTCAGTCTGCCAGTCAGTCAGTCAGCCAGTCAGAACGTCAGGCAGTTAAAAAGTCAGTCACTCAGAAAGTTAGGCAGTCAGCCGGTCAGCCAGTCAGTCAGTCATTCAGTTAGCCAGTCAGAAAGTCAGTCAACCAGTCAATCGATCAGTCAGTCAGTCAGTCCATCAGTCAGTCTGTGTCTATTTATACGTCTGTGTGTGTGTGTGTGTGTGTGTGTGTATGTGTGTGTGTGTATGTATGTGAATGTGTATGTGTGTGTATGTGTGTATATATATATATGTGTGTATGTATGTGTGTGTGCTTTTTGCCCCCAGTCTCACTGTCCCATTCCTCCTGGTTCAAGAGGTATACATGCATGTCTGCATCTTTTCCTCCTTCTCTGTGCAGGTCAGTTTTAGGGTGCATAGAGGTACAAGCAGTGAGGGTGTTTTGCAGATATAGGTGTCGACTTGACACAAGAGCGGGGGGACGGCTTTTTGCCCCCAGTCTCACTGTCTCACTCCTTCTGGTTGAAGATTTATTGCTGCATGTCTACATTTTTTCCTCCTCTGTGCAGGTCAGTTTTAGGGTGTATGGAGGTACAAGCAGTCAGGGTGTTTTGCAGGTATAGGTGTCGACTTAACACAAGAGAGGGGGTTCGAGAGGTGCAAGATAAACAACTTTCTGCCCCCAGTCTCACTGTCCCACTCCTTCTGGTTCAAGAGGTATGCCTGCATGTCTGCATCTTTGATGCTGCAAACAGGTTTTTCAATACTAGGAAAAAAATGTGTTATGTTATGGTTTTGCTATGTAGATTGAAAGTGAGGCGAGGATCACTAGGTATAACTACCTTCACTTTCAATCTGAAAAAGTAAATGCTCATAACTTTTGAACTAGAAGGAGTAGGACAGTGAAACTGAAAGTGGAAAGCCGTCCAACTTATATCACTTGATCCCTTCCACTTGTTACAGTGGTGCAACTTTGCTTGCAAAACGCTCCCACTGTTTACATGCACCTCAATGCACCCTTAACTCACCTGCACAGAAAAGCAGGAAAATATCAAGACATGCAGACATATCTCTTGAACCAGAAGGAGTGGGGCAGTGAGACTGGGGCTGGAAAGCAGTCCACCCTGCATCTCTTGAACCCCTCCACTTGTAACAGTGGGGCAACTTTGCTTGCAAAACGCCCCCACTGCTTTGGTTTCAAAACACCCCCTACTCACGTGCTTCTGATTTTTTGGGAACGCACATGCATCTCTCTTGGCTGATTGATTGACAAACTCACTGACTAAGTGCCTGATTGAATGACTTACTCACTGACTGACTTCCTGTCTAGCTGCCTGCTTGCCTGCCTGTCTGATATACTGACTGACTGACTGCTTAACTGACTGAGTGACTGACTGATTGACTAACTCACTGATTGGCTGCCTGATTGAATGACTGACTGACTGACTGACTTCCTGTCTAGCTGCCTGCATCTGCCTGCTTGCCTGCCTGTCTGATATACTGACTGACTGACTGCTTAACTGACTGACTGACTGACTGACTGACTGACTGATTGACCAACTCACAGACTGCCTGCCTGATTGAATGACTGACTGACTTCCTGTCTAGCTGCCTGCATCTGCCTGCTTGCCTGCCTGTCTGATGTACTGACTGACTGACTGACTGACTGACTGCTTAACTGACTGAGTGACTGACTGATTGACTTACTCACTGACTGCCTGATTGAATGACTGACTGGCTGACTTCCTGTCTAGGTGCCTGCTTGCCTTCCTGTCTGATATACTGACTGACTGACTGCTTAACTGACTGAGTGACTGAATGATTGACTTACTCACTGACTGACTGCCTGATTGAATGACTGACTGGCTGACTTCCTGTCTAGCTGCCTGCTTGCCTGTCTTTCTTCCTCCCTCCTCCCTCTGTCTCTCTGTCTTCTCGGTATCGTGTGAGATCAAGACGGGAACACCTCGGTCACTCTCTTTCAGTCTTTCGCTCTTCCTCTCATCTTTCTTCGTTCATGCACACTGTGTACGGGGATACCAGATGGCTCACTCAACATGCCAACACACCGCAATTGCTTCACCCGCTTATATTCATATGATCAAGTGCTGTCAAGCAACTGACTGCGCAAGAGGCGTCTCGCTGCACATTTTTCTTTCTGAAAAATGCACACAGAAAAAGCAAGCCACTGACTGACCCTGGGAGGTCTCGAACGAGGCGGCACTCCCCCTCTGCCCCCGCCTCTCCTTCCACCCCGACCTCCCCCTCCTCCTCCTGCACCTGCTGCTGCTGCTCCTCTTTGACCATCTCGACTGGGCGAGAAAGATTCTTCGGGTTCCGATCTTTCGTCCTCGTCTTCCTCTGCCTTCTCCGTGTCGCTCATCCCCTCTCCCTCTTCTGCTCGCTGTACCTCCTCCCTTCTCGCCCTCTTGGCGGCAGGCGGTGGAGGCGAACCGATGGCGGCATTTCCGAATGGGGCGTGGGAGGTGTGACGGGACAGCGGGATCTGGCCTGCTCCTTGGGAGAGACGGCACGGCATGGTGTCGTCGTTCGGGGCCCTCTTCTTGTACGCGGTCATCGCTTTTTCCTCCTCGACATCGTTCACTCTTCCATGGGTTTCGAAAAACTTTTTGATGGCTTTCTGTGCGGCATCCAACTGCACTCAAACGGAGAGAGGAGAAGCAGAGAAGAATGAGCTCAAAGAACGGCATCGGAACAGTGAATGAAGAAAAATCTTCATTCGATCGAAACGATTCACGCAACAATTGAGTGAACCAGATCTTTCTCTACCTCTGCCTCACGGTCAGACAATGAATGCCAAACTCCGAAGTTTCCCTTTCTCTTCTTCAGACCACGGGCGTTCACAGAGATTCATTGATCCTTCCTTCAACATGTCGACTGACCTTTTCATGCTCCCGAACAAAAAATCTCATTTGGACCTCTTGATACTGTGTGGCAAACAGACCTGCAGCAGCGCAGTCCAGCGTATACCGGACAAGAATAAAAAGATAAGAGGATCTGTGCAGGAGAGAAACTCTTTGTAAACCCTGCGGCGAAACCACAAAAAGCTGGTCAGTCTGCAGATATCGAGGAAGGCAATCGGTGTCGTCTGGAGTGGATCCTCTATTCTATGCTTTCTGCCTTTCCTTCTCTCTTCTAGTCGTCTCCTCGAGGGTCTCTGCTTGATCACTTCTTCTTCCACACGCTGCACGAGCAAAGGAAGGCAAAGTCGAGCAAAGGAAGACAGGACTCTGCCGAGACAACTCACAGACCTGCGCGGGCCCTGTCCAGATTGAAGGTCCTTACTGCACGCAGGCATGTACACACACACACACACACATACACACACATACACACACCACACGCACACACACACACACACACACACACACACACAGAGAGAGAGAGAGAGAGAGAGAGAGAGGGAGACACACACACATACACACACACACAGAGAGAGAGAGAGAGAGAGAGAGAGAGAGAGACAGACAGGCACACAGAAACACAGAAACACACACACACACACACACACACACACACACAGAGAGAGAGAGAGAGAGAGAGAGAGAGAAGCGGGGTGGGACATCCTATGAAAAAAAATGGAGTGAAGATAATCACCCGGTTCCATCATCTGATCTGATCTACACATCGATTTCTCATGAGCCAATCTATCGTGCCTTCCAATTTTGGTTAGAACAAAAAAGCGACACGGCAGATGGAGAGGTCAAGGAACGAACTGCACGACCATCATGTGAATACACTTTCCGAAACAACTATAAAGCTCAACTCATGCACCCGCACGTTCGCTGCCTGAGGAACCCGCCTGTGTCTGCGCTGTCCGTTGCCCCTCTATAGAAGTGGAGGTTGTCGAAAGGGTTCAATGTCTTCATGCCGTAGTGGATCTTGTTAACTGCACTCACTCAATTGAGTTGACTCAATCGAACGAAAATGCGTGCAAATCAGGTTCATGCAGAATTCTGTTTTTGCTTCCTCACACACTCTTTATGTATTTTTGCACGCAACCGCGGACAGAGATAATGGTAAGAAAGGAGCATTGCAGATACAAGCAGCCAGCCAGAACACACACACACGAACCGCTTCTCTCTCTTGTTTAAGACTTCTCTTTCATCCACCTTGACGACGGATCATTTGCAGGCCCTTGAATGCATGCATGGGATGACAAAAAAAAGAAGAGGAAGAAAGTCTACTCTCCGTCCTTTTCGTCCCCCCGAAGCCGCCCTCCCGGCCCCCAACCTTCCTTCCTCCTCTGAACAGACTGACAGTCAACAATGATGTCGTCCTCATGGAGGCCCGGCTGCATTCGTCCGTTTCGTTTCAGAGATTGATTCATTCATTCATTCATTCACTCACTCACTCACTCATGAATGAATGAATGAATGAATGAATGAATGAATGAATGAATGCGAGTGTCCAATCCTGTTGTGTTCGCTCGACGCGTAGTCTGTTGGTTCATCAAGGAAGGAACGAAGGAAGGAAGGCCCCGTCTGTCGATGGAGTGAATGAGTGAGTGAGTGAAAAGAGGAAGGGACACTCTCAGAAAGCTTCGTCAAGGAAGCGCCATCTCTTCTCCTCTCCTGATTTTCGTTCTGCCGCGACTGAGCTACTGCCTGCCTGCCTGACTGACTGACAATGTACTTTGCTATCTCGAGTGCGATCTCTCCGGCCTTCCTCTTCTGTTGGTCCTTGTAGAACTTGATGCCTTCGTTGTCAGTCTTCCTCGGGTCCTCCGTCGGTACGGGGGAGTAGGTCTCCACTGCAGCACTCATTCATTCACTCATTTGCTTGATTGTTTGTTTATCTGTTTATTCATTCAATATTTGGTTATCTATGGATGGAGGGAGGGAGCGAGCGAGGGCACGTTTTCCAGATTGCCTGTGTATTGATTGGTTCAAGGCTCTGTCTGTTCGTTGCGAAAGGGTCTGCAACCGTTCAGTCCCCCTCTGAGTGTTGCATCTGCTTACAAATCTCTCTCCCTCTCCCTCTGTCTCTGTCTCTCCCTCTGTCTCTCTCTGCCTCCCTCTGTGTCTCTCTCTTTTCTGCATGCGCGTGTATATGCGCGCGTGCTCGCCAGCGAGCGCGCCAGAATGTCCTTTTCTTGTGTGACCGTGAGCCTGCGTTTTCAAATGCATTTCTCTGACTGGTGCCTTTCCCCAAAGTGTCCAAAACAAGAGGGGCAAAAAAATTGCTTCATCAAAGGACAGATAAGGGAGCAAAGAGGAAACTGTAGGGTGACTGACTCACTGACTGACTGCAGAATTTGTATAGATTTCGGTTTTCAATTCTTTTCAGAATTTCCTGCGCACTGCATGGAAGGGAAAGAAGGGAGGCAGGGAGTGCTGTGCGAGCCGAGGGCCTTCTTGAGATGTTCCCTCATCGGCATTGCCTGTGCATGCGCACATGCACGCACCCACACACCTCTCAGTTTTTTCCTCCGGCTGAAGACTCGCACTAACTGATCCACCAAACCATCTCCCTTCCTTTCGCCCTGGAATCTTCAATTGGAACCCGTCGGTTTTTCGAAACACATGCTGCAATTTGCTCTAATTCGAACTGACTGAAGGAAAACTCTCTCTTCCTCCCTCCCTTCCTCCCTCCTTCCCTCCCTCCCAGAACGACAGTGATAAAGAAAGGGAATGACACAGAAGGAAAAAGAGGAGAGGCTCCACAGAGAAGCTGCTCGCCGCATGCGAATTCGATTCTCCTTCTGTGAACCGAAGCATCAAATTGATCCAGCAAAGTCTCTGACTGACTTCACAGGTCGACCTCACTTAACTGAGGCGAGCACGCAAACAGAAGACGGACAGTGAAAAACAAACGGACATATTCACTCACTACCTCACTCACTCACTCACTGACTCACTCACTCACTCACTCTTTGAAGGCCTTCTGTTCATCGGGATCGATGATCTTGTGCCTGCGCCCGTGGTTTTGGACGATCTGCACACAGGCGAAAAAAGAAAGAAAGAAAGAAAGAGTTTCTCGTTTTTTTCTTCCGTTTGCGTACACAACCGATATGAGTGGAGTGAAGACACGCAAGCAGAAGGGAGGGAAGACGCCACTTACACAACGGGAGAAGACTTTGGACCCCAGCTCAATCACTTACACACAGACAGAAGCGACGAGCAACATCGATGCGCTTTCGCGCTCGTCAGCCAGGACATACAAAAGAGACGGGTGCGCAGAGAGAGAACACAAAGAGACAACACACACCCACCTACATACTCAAGGGGGCATGCATGCACATGCCTACCGACTTACCGAAAGAATTGTGTCATCCAGGTTCACATACAGTGCAGGATCCTGCATTCATGCGGTGGGTGTGAAAAGACAGAAGTGGAGGTAGGGAAGTAGCAGAGACACACCGACAGACACACCGACAGCTGGGTGTACAAAAGAAAGGAAAGACCGCACGGGAGAAAGAGGGAAAACCAAAATGCGAACCCTCTGAAAGGGGGGCAAGAGGCAACAAAGAAAGCCCTGAAATGATCGAAGAAATCTCGTCTGGCCCTGTCACGCCCTTTACTCCACCTCTGGTCCTCCCTCCCTCCCTCCCTCCTTCTTTTCTTGCTTCCAGAGGCCTCCGATACCGAATACCTGCTGCCTGCTGCCTGGTGCCCATGCAAAGAGAATAACAAACCCATGATGAGGATCCCCCCCCCCACACTGACGTCCAGAGAGTCCAAAATCTTCACCCAGGGCTCCACTCTCTTCAAGGCGTCGCAGATCTGCAAACAAGCAAGGCAAATAGAGACACTTCCCTCTTTCAATCCGACATGCGCAGACCTTTCATTCTCAAGTCGGGGTGGGCTAGGCAACACTTGGAAGAAAGATCATCCAATGCATTAGTCTGTACGCAGGGATAAATGCGGGGAGGGATAGATAGAGAGACAGCGAGAGATCAATGTATTCACACATACTCATCCACGGAGAAACATGATAGAGAAGAAGCCGAGAAGAAAAAGAAGATCTCCTCGATCGAAAGCATCATTGACGCAGAAACAAACAAGAGGGAAGGGCCAGAAAAAGAGGAAGAAAGCGCGGCTCACCATGAACTCAATTCCTCGCACCTTCCGGTGGCAGTAGAGCTGCATAAAAGAAGGGAGGCAGAGGCAGGGAGGGAACAGAGAGAAAGATCCACTGGTGAGACCTCGTCGTACGAGGGAAAAGGAAAAGAAAGAGGCCCTCTCGTTTTTCATGTCATGTACACAAACACGCGCGTGACCACCATCCTTGTGCACATGGAGAAACCGGTAGCCTCAGGTGGCTTTTGCAGAGAGAGCAGCATGGATCTTTGTGCATCCAACCTGTGAATGCGAACCATATCATCCATACCCCTCAAACCACACAAGCCCTCAGACGGACCTGCTTGAAGAGGACGTATCTGTTATGGAACATCGTCCAGAGTTGGTAGGCCTCCTTCTCGTTGTAGCATCTGCAGAGAGAGAAAAGGAAAGAGAGAAGAACAGAAAGACGCACCAACAATGGATGAGTCAAGAATCACTGGGATTTATTTGTGTTTCTCTCGCACCAGCTATCTCTCCCCTGTCTATTCCCATCTCTACAGATCAAAAGTTGACTTGGGGTCTGTCTCCCAAAGAGACCTTGTGAGTGTGCGAGAAAGAAGAACCAGACGAGCACAGAAAGAATTCAAAGATGCTTTGGCAAACAAGACAAAAAGCACAAAAGCACAAATGAGTTCTTCCCTCACTCCTGCAGTTTCTCAGCGCAGTGACCGACTGCCAGTTTGGCTGACGAGGTAAAGTTCTTGAAGCAGATCGAGCGAAGACAGCAGGATTGCGAAAGGAAACACGGAAAAGATGAAAGGAAATGGACGAAAAGGGGACAAAAAATACAAAGATGTCGACACAAAAGGACTAGAAAGGAGACAGAGCGTGTCCCCACAGAAAGAAAACACGGGGTCGCTCACTCACATTTCGCCGTTGATAGGCCTGCAGTAATTCATCACCCTGCTGCAGTCGAATCTGGGAAACGCTGCAGAATCAAAGAGAAGAAATTTAGACAAGAAAGGAAAGGGGGAGAAGACAAAGGTGGAAACAAGGATGGAAAAAGAAAAAACAAGTTTTGCTGGTAGAACGACTGTCTGAGTGATTTTTTCTACCTCGCTTTCTTGCTGACAGATGCTAAAAGCCTGTCTCCACCCCCTTCTTTTGTGTGTGTCAATGTGTCCTTGAGTCTGTTGTTCATCCCTTTCTGTTTTTCATCTTTCGGATCCAATTGAAACGACGAATGCGACAGAACAAAGAACACGTAGAGTGAGGGGCAGCTGTCAGAGAGACACAGACAGACAGAGAGACACAAGGCCAAAAGAAGAATAGACAAAAGAAGTGAGAGAAAAACAGAAACGGGTCTACAAGGCGGCAAGAGCGAAAGGGACGGCAAACAAACAAAGAAACTCTCTTTTCTGTTTTGCAGACAAAGAAAGTGTTTTTTCTGTTTTGTACTGATTCTCCTGACACCGCCTTTTTCTGTCGCCTGCCTGAATCAAATCTTGCCATCGATACAAACGAACCTCCAGGAGGTCCCGCAGTGATTGCGTCTCTCTGAAGGTAGTCGAATTTGTCCACATCCACGCCGTTCCTCTTGTTGGCTGCATGTCAACAACAGAGAAACAAAGAGGGATCGCACTCGTGTGAAAGAATCATTTATGCAAATTATTACAAGATGAGTATTGAGTAATACATATCTACTTTTCGCTCCACGCTACAGAAATAGACTGTACTGGAATCCTTTCCCGTGCCCCCTTTCGTGCTGACAGCCAGGAAGGGACAGGACAGGATGAAGGCTATCGAAAAAGACCGAAGAAGTACCTGAAAAACAATTTGTCAAAACGAAGCAGTCGCCCCCCCACCCTCCCATCGACCCTCTGAACCAACGAACTGACACTACGCAACTGACCGACGATGTCATCTGCGACCCGCTTGAGGTTCTCTCCAGGGTCCTCGTAGGTCCTCGGATTGTCCCCCTGTGGTTCGACTCTGCAGACCCATTCTCCACCCGTTTGCAGACCCCGCATGATTTTCCATTCAGTGGCCAATGAACGCGATTGGGACAAGAGAGTAAACCAACGAAACGAAAGGCGCGAAAGCAGTTCTGGAAACGACGAAAACAACGCACAACAGACAAGCAGCCAAGAAAACAAGCAGATCAGCAAGCCCGCTGCCCGCATTTCCCACCCCCCCAATAGAAAGATAGAGGAGCAACTCACCCGCGGATCATGTTTTTGATCATTCGTGGAAGTTCCTGGCGCTGCATGCCCTCATGTATACCGCCATTCGTTTATTCGTCCGTCTGTCCGTCCGTCCGTCCATTGAGTCACTCGATTGTTCATTCCGCAATCAGTCAGTCAAGCAGGCAAATAAACTGACAGAAATAGACAGACCTACAGACGAATGAGTGAAGATGCGCACGGCCACAAATACAGACTGTCTCTGCCTCCTTGCATGACTAAGAGTGGGCATACGCTTCCTTCAGAGGAGAAATGATCCCTCTGTGAGACCAAACGAGCGGAGAACACAGAAATGAAGGGAGGCTTTGCAACTCTTGGAGAATATAGAAGTTCTCAGTCTCTTTGTTGGATTCACCCTTTCGTGTCCCGCTCCCATTGCATGTGCGTGCGTCAACGCGGACACCGTCAAAGGAGTCACCACAAAAGGGGAGGCATTATTGTGTTGACGAAGCAGCCACCAGGAAGCCAGACACTGAAAAGAAGAGTCCGTGTCACTTCTGAAATCTCAACAACCGACATAACACCCCCGGCAGACACGCAATTTACACACACACACACACACACACACACACACACACACAGAGAGAGAGAGAGAGAGAGAGAGAGAGACAGAAAGACAGAGACAGAGACAGAGAGAGAGGCTCACATCTGCATCTGGAATTCCCTCCGCGGTGTCGAAGACCAGATCGACGAGTCCCATGCTCATCGTCTCGTGTTCCCACCCGGCATCGGCTGCACTCACTCACGCACGCACGCATGATCGGGCGGGGTCCCTCACTTTACCGTTACACGCTTTGTCTCGATCGTTCACCCAATGACTTGACTGGGGCCACTCTTGAAAGCACTCACGCGACCATCTGTTTGAACTTCCGAAAATGAGAAAGGGCCAGCACCCGACAACCAGCCTGCATATTTTTCTCTTCTTGTTTTTACGTACACAGCAGACAAGCTGGCAGACCGTCTGGGCAGACAGGCAGACAGACGGACAAGCAGAAAGAGACAGGAAGAGAGAGCAAGAAAAGGGAAGACAGAGAAGGTGTGTGTACATGGAACGCGGAAGGCACAAACAGGAAAGCACAGAGTAAGGTAAGGAAACAAAATTACAGATGCAGAAATCCCAGAATGATCTTATGCCGAGAGAACGATTGCCAGGACAATAACATACCTACCAAAGAGCTCAGATTGACCCCACTCGACTCGAGGAAAAGAGAACACTGACTGTCTGGCCGCATCCACTCACTGACTGACAAAACGACTCAGAGCCGGACTGACTGACTCACTGACTAACGTTTCAAAGAGTTTACAAACGCGTATTCAAAGGTGTGGCTGCAAGCACGCAGGCAGCAGGACACGAAGGTAGGTGGACCTCAGGCTTTCTCTGTCAAAAGTGTTTCCTCCGCTCCGAGGAAGATTCACCCCCCTTCCCTCCACACACACACATTTATTTGAATGCTGAACATCGCGAAAATGGGAAACAGTCTTCGACATCCCACGCAGAGACACGGAAAGATTCTTTTGTGTCATCGCGCATCGATCAATTTCGTCAGTTTGAACACTTTGACAGTCGATGAGGTTCTGGGAGCAATCGAGAAAGCACTGAGAAGAATCCTCTTTTTTTCCAATACCATCCCAGTCGTTCGTTTCTTCAAAGTGACCCAATGTGGCTTTCCTTCAGTCCGGGCACTCTACTTGACTCACTCAACCCCACCCCAGCTGACAGACCTAAAGGGCCCGTGACCGAGGTCGTGCATCAGCCCTGCGAAGGAGACGGCGCGCCTATACAGACGGCACTCAGGATCGTTTGAGCTTATCCGGAGTTTCCTGTGAGCGTGTGAGCGGATAGGCGAATGAGGAAAGGGGAGGAGATGACAGTATCGGAAGAGAGCAACAAAGAGGAAAGAAACACCAGGAAGAGAGAAGAGAGGAAGGAAAGGAAGCAGACAAGAAACGACAGAAAACTCTCAGGGCCGGGTGGGTCTCTCTCAGTCTTTTCCTCAGGCACAGAGCCCCTACGTGAATGAACACGCACATGGAGTCGGGTATCCATGCAGAAACACCTGCAAACAGACCAGATTAAACTCTATTACTCACTCCCTGCATGCCTCAGTGGCCCTTCCCTCACCTGCAAAGGTTGTCAAAGAGTTCCCGTGCAAGGTAGGAGACGCCCAGGGAGTGCTCAAACCGAGTGTGGTTTGCCCCCGGAAACACATAACGGCAAGCGCCGAGTTGTCGCAACTCTGCTCTCACAGGTTCATCGGTTGAAGGGAAGGGTTAAACTTGGAAGGAAGGGAGGAGGTGACCGAAGGAAGAGATGAAAAGGAAACGAAAAAGGCAAGAAAGAAGCCTCCTCTCCCCTTTCGCATTCACTCCTCCAATTGGTCTGTCTGACATCCTGTAATATTTCTCCGCCCGTTAGTTACTCCAATGGCCCTCCGTTTGTGCATCTTCTTCTTTGATTGTTGATGTTGTCAGTCATACTCCTCTCCGCGCATTCATTTGGGTCTCTTGCCTTCCTTCATTCTTTTCATGAATTTATTTCATTCACCCCTGCTGCGACACCCACTGACCTCTGAGACGCTGGAAGGCTCTGGAGTCAATCACAGGGAAAAGATGGAGGTCCAACTTCATGAGGCCATGCACCTGCGTGTGTGGTCAGGTCATCAATTAGACAACAAAGAGGGAAAGTTTATTGATTTACACGATTAAGTTCTTCGCCTTTGTATCGGATGCATCCGTCATGGTTGGATGGATTTCAAGACAGATGGATGGATGGATGGATGGATAGATGGATGGAGCATGCAGGCAATCTCTCTCAAGATTGTGCGTGCAGATGTAAAACAGGCGGCTGCGTGCTCATGTTCTTATCATCTCTGTCTCAGAGCATTGCTACTCTGCCCATTTCTGCCAATGCAACCGAGTTTCCCGAGTGAGTGTCTTGTGTGGCTTGTCGGTGTGGGAATGGGGAAGCAGGAGGGGGCGTGCGGGATCAGCAGTGCCTGAAACTGTGGGAGAAGCGCGAGCGAAAGATTCGCCAGGCAACAGCAAAGAAGACACAGAGGCATCGGCAGCATAGCCGAACGTGCATGGAGGAATGCACAGGAGGAGAGAAGAAATCACTGATTGATTGAATCTTTTTTCTGTCGAGGAACAACTAACTCACCGGGTCGAGAATATTCTTCGTGGTCCTGTCGGATGACTCCGGTTCGATCGCATTAAAAACCTCATGCACCAGGCGGGCCTTGAGGAACGCCCCTAAGTCCAGACTCTCTACCCACTTGGTGTTCCCACACAGGTCCCGCAAATCGATCAGCCGCTTTACACCCTCTCTCTCCACCACCACGGGAATCGTTTTCTCTGCCATTAACCAGAAATGGAGGGAGGCAGGCAGCCAGGGTGGAAAAAAAGAATGGACAGAAGGGATCCGGGGCTTCTTCTCTGTCAGTTGTAAGTGCTCTCTCTCGGGTCAGGTTGACTCAATTTATGTCAGGGGGAGAAGAGAAGGTAACAGGGCAACACAAATGTGAAGAAAAGAAAGATTCGAAAGCTGAGTGGGCCTTCTGCTACACACAAATACTGCACATCAATCAAGCAACCAAGCAACACACACAGAAAAGACCCAGGCCTACTGACCGAGTCCCGTCTCCTCCAGGAAGAAGAAGACCTCGTGTCCCTCTGGTACGTTCTTGGCGTCCTTTGCGATGGCTGCGACGACCTGATCAAATTCCTCATTTGTTATGCCCAGCTTCTGCAACACACTCAACAATGCTAATATCATGACAAGATGATCATTCTTCTGGAGGGTACTCTCAAGTCTTCACACACATTCACCAAGCATGGAACCTTCTGAAGAAAGGAGAGAAGAGAGGGACGTTCTAGCTGTCGAAGAAGAGACACACAAAACAGCAATGGACACGGATGTGTGAATCGGCCTCTGTCGAGTTGCGCATGCACAGCACCAAAAACTGGACCCGGAAATTGGAAGGAAAACTAATTTTGATGTGCTCGCACCTTCTTCGTTTACAACTGCAGCGAGGCAAGCAGCACACTTTCACGAGGTAAAGCGGAAGTTCACAGACTTCGGAGCGAGACGGGATGTATGCTGAGTGATCCTTCCAGAATCAAGGAACGATCGAGAGCAGCCAATAATAATGAGCGCCGAGTCAGATAATTTGAATAAAACTTAAGCAGAGAAGATCAAAAATACGGTGGAAAGAAACCGGCACTGACTCTCTTGTCAATCGTCTTCAGATACTTCAGGTACAAGACGGTATCGGCCGCCTGTGCTTTGAACTGCGGGAGAATTCTCTCGAGCCCGTGTCTCTGAAGGAAGCTCTCTATGGGCTCCTTCTCCAGATAGATGTTCCCTTCAGATGTGGCGGGTGTGGGAGAAGCAGAAGAGGAGGACATGTCTGCAGATGCTGCTGTCTCCGTCTCAGGCTCCTTCTCAGCCAACTTACTGAACTGTCCAGGGATACGGACAAGAAGTTATCAGACTTGTCCTGGCGCGTCTGCAAGAAACATGTAAGAAGTGTGCTGCAATTTTGTGATGGAACAGCGGGAAAAAAAGAAGAGGACCGGGCGAAGCATTGTGGCAGGATGGGGTGCGAAGCTTCGTACCTGTCTCCGTTCTTCCAAGCCGTCTCTTCAAGAGGAAGCCGACAGATGCAAAATGAAAAAAGAGCTTTTGAGCAGAGAATCACAGAGACAGCCCACCAAACACTTAGAAAACTGAAAATGGAGAGAACAAACCACCTCTCCTAGCAGCCCTTTAGCAAAAAGGAACTGGAGAAGCGTATCCGTCGATCAGACGGTCTCACTCAACGTAGAGGCGGCTTGGAACCCTGAACTGGCAAAAACGGACACTTTGAATTCTGAAACCTCGTTTTTTTTCACTTACACTCATCAGTGTGAGGCACTGTGAGCCATCAGTGGATCGCGAGCCAGCTAGATAGAAAAGTGTAGAAAAGTATATAACAGGACAGCACATGCAGTCACTTGTGGCCCCGGAAAGCGTAGCGTGGGGCACATGTGGGGCACTTAAAAAACTTGTGCCGCGTATGCATGCATGCATGCATGGGCTCGAAATTCAGCTAAAGGCATGCAATTTGAGGCGATGCAACCCCGTCTCCGCGACCCCGTCGTTGGTGCATATTCATACAAAACGTCACGCATACACCTTCTTCGCGCGAGCTAGGTAGGATGCATACCGACCAGATACAGGACCGGAGAGACACTAAAGAGAGTCTTCGCTATATGAAGCTGAGTTCTCAGGACTCGTACAAACCTTCGTGAACATAACCATGTCAGAAGCAGACTGAGCCACTGCTGAAGGTCAGTCGATTCAATATATAGTAACGAAGACAAAGCGCCTTTCGGACAAGTTTCGGTACCTCCTATCTCAGTGGCAGCCAGAGCATTCCGTCACCTTCCATGTCTGTGTACGTGGCCCCATTACTTTCTGTTTGGTTCGCATCTCATCAGACCGCCTTCACCCCCCGTCTACTCCTGTCTCCTCTTGTATAAGACTTCTCCGTCCCTGGACCGGAATCGTGCTCCTGCTTGTCTTTTCTGTGCAGCTCAGGAAAACGCAGGATGCTGCTCAAAGCTTTCTGCTGTTTTCTCTTTGGTGACACAGTCACTCACCATGTCTTTCTGAAATTCCCCACTCCATCTGGCTCGCAGCAGAACTTGGAGAAGTCCTACACATTGTCGAAGGGAAGCTTGGTCTATGATCTTGCAAAGAAAGTCTATGAAGATTTCGGCAGTAAATGCTAAAGCCAAGCAAGCTGAAATCTTCTATTAATGAATCAGGAAACAGCGTTCCGCTCAGTTTTGGGACCCCCTTAAACGATCCGATGAAACTGACTGCGCAGATTGTTCCGAGATCCGGTTTTGCGCTGTCCGAAAGGGCTCAATTCTACACAACGTATTTTTTTGGACCTTTCACAGCTCTGGTCGGAGCTTTTGCAGCCGGTGTCAAGTACAATGCAGACACAGGCACTCACCGCCTGGAAGAGAAGAAGCTGTACCTAGAGCTGGCCAAGGTGGACATAGAGCTGGCCATGAATCTGTACAAACTGGCGGACGCAAAGAACAATACGGAGCTGAGAAATATCGCTGTACAGGAATTTCAAAAAGGATTCCTTGGAACGCAGAAAAAAACAGGCTCAGCGCGGACGGAGTTGTTTCTATCGGAACGGTCGGAAGAGCGCGAGAGGGAAACAGCGACAAAGCGAACGAAAGAGGGATGAGGCTCAAAGTCAAAAAGAGGGGGGGCGACGGCAACTGACGAGGTCGCTGTGCAATGTGCATGATGTTCGCTGTGTGGAGAAACTTGACTCCCCGGAGAATCTGGTAGAGAAAGAACTGGCAGTGGTGCATTGAAAGCGTCTGTCCAGAGCGGATGACTTTTTCCATCTCCGTCTCCATCAATCCGCTGATCAAAAGCCTGAAGAGGGAGGGCAATGAGTCACGCACAGGTATTTCGGATTGAGCTGGCTGCAAGAGAGTATGAAATCGGCGTACACGAAAGCATACTTCGCAGACGAACAAACGAACTTGCCTTCTCTGTATATGAATAATGAGTGCTGAGATGAAGTCATGCAGATCATTGCTGCCGCCGCATTTTTCTTTTTCTCTTTTTGGCTTGCTGGTTGTCTTTGTTTGTCGTTCAGTCGTCATTTCCATGCAAGCGTCCCTCCTTATTTTTTTCAGATCCATGTTGCTCAGCGGCGTCTTTTTCTTTCCCCCATCTTTCTGACCCTCACCCCACTTTCAAAGTGCTCTGTATGTATGTGTGTGTGTGTGTCTGTGTGTGTGTGTGTGTGTGTGTGTGTCTGTCTGTCTGTCTGTCTGTCTGTCTGTCTCTCTGTCTGTCTGTCTATGTGTGTCTGTGTGTGTGTGTGCCAGTGTGAGTGAGTGAGTGAGTGAGTGAGTGAGTGAGTGAGTGTGTGAGTGTGTGTGTGAGTGAGTGAGTGAGTGAGTGTGTGTGTGTGTGTGTGTGTGTGTGTCCTACCTAGGCGTGGTTTCAATACATATTTTTATATTATATCTAGTGACCATGTTTGATTTGATTTGATTTGTTTTGAGCTTCAAGCCTAGCTGAGCTCAAATATTTGATATTTGATGTAGCCTCATGTAGGATTTGAGGTGGAGCTCTTAGGGTTCTCCACTGTTACGGTCACTGTCATAACAGAAGTTGCCTAGGAAGTTGCAATAACATTTCCGAGTCTGAATGATTGATTGATGTTTGTGTAAACTAAAATTCTAAAAAGTTATGACTTAAAAAGTTATTTAAAAGTTAATAAAAACATTGTGGTCACTTATAAAAAAACATTGATCTAAACATTGTTTAAATTAAAAAACAAAATAAAAAGGAACATCGACCTCTGAATACCTGAAATATAGTCCGCCGATCCGAATTTGACTCCAAAAAAATGAAAATATTTTCTTTTTGAAACCGCCCATAGTTTTGAAAGCTAGGCCTGGATTCAATATATACCTATATATATCTTTAGAGTTTTTCTAATATAACAATATAAATATAATATAGTATGATATATAATATCTATATAAATTTTCACTGAATCCTTTTCAAAAACCGCCTCATCAACCAAAGAGACGCGTTATCATCCGATTTTGCAGGCTGGATCATCATTCTCTAACTCATTTCCTTCAACCTAATCTTATCCTAATCTTCATCCTCCCATACCTAGTCCCATACTAGCTCCCATATGACATCAAGTTTATATTATATTATATTATATTTTATTATACTGGCTTTTTGTCTGAAATATAATATATATTGAATCCAGGCCTAGTTTGAAAGTTGCATTATATAAGTTGCATCAATTTGTATGATGCCTGGTATTTCAAGTTATAAGTCACTGTTGCAATACATTGATTTTTATATATTATTATTAAAGTTAATTCCACAGGTAGTTTTGCTAGCAGTTACTAGCAGTTTCAAGTTTATAACTAGTGCGACTAGCCACGGCTCAAAAAATGTAACCAAGGGTCTTATTATAAAATGACTAAGAAGAACCAGTGAGTGGCAGTGGGATTACTACAGTTTACTGGTTAATCATCAATGCATTCTTTTCAAATATAATTCGCTAAAATTTCCGCACATTATGAACAGAATAAAAAGTAAGAAACAAGGTCATGCCAGCAGGGATTCTACGTAATGAGATTTCAAACATCAAATCGCAAAAAAGTCTTCTTCATCTTCGAGACCATCCGAGTCTCCCCCCTCTGATTTCATTTCCCCAAAAGCCGTCCCCTGAGAAGTTACCCCTCTAAAAGTTGCCTCTGGCCCATCTTGACTTTCTGCCTGGCTCCCACCCAAAACCGCAAGGTCCAACTGAGGCCGTTCAGCTTCGTCCTCACTGACTTCAATTCCCAAGTGTGGATCTTTCGCAGACACGCTCTCCTCTTCCCTCCCCAACTCCCCATTCTCGAACATCCTGTCCCTTCCCGTCAACGAGCAAAGTCTTCCAACCAGAGGAGTATCCGTGACATCCCCGCTCTCCAAAGATCTTCCAGCAAAGGCGTCTCCTCCGAAGGCATCAAGCACTCCGCGTCTCTCATCGCCCCCCCCCTGTTCGACAGGTCCTCCACCGCCATCAGATAGAGACACTCCCTCTGCATGCCCGCCTTCGATTTCTGCTGCCTCCTCTCGTTCCTCCCGCTCCACCCCCCCCCCTTCATCAAACCCCAAAGAGTCGGAGACGCCAACAACAAAACCAGAACCAAAGCCCCCCCCTGAAAACGACAAGGGCGCTCCCCTGTCGACTTCTCCTTCAGGCATTCTCCCCCCCTCCCCCCCTCTCCCTGTAACTCCCTCAATCCGTGCGGCGAAGTCATCAAGCAGAAGCGGTGAGCGTTCTTCAGGTGGGAAAACCTGAGCACAGACAGCAGAAAACGACGAAATAAAAAAACAAGGATACGCATAGAAATCAGGCATGTGCGTACAGGCAGACACACAAGACGATGGACAGAAAGAATTCAGTAGCGGTGTCGAAAAGAGAGTCCCTGCAGACTGCATGTCTCGAGAGTTGACCAGTGAATGAACCCATCCGGGTCATCACACAAATCTGAATTGCCGTCTCAAAGTATGATCCCGGTCTTTTCCTAATGTCAACATCCCTCTATCACGCGTTCACTTTCCGACTCGGAAAGAGATCAAACAGATCGATCTACCATCACTCTCTCACTAGAAGATCGGATGCCCGCGTCCTGTTCTACCTTCTCTCCTCCCTTTTCTGACCTTTCCAATCGAGCTCTCGCTCAGAATCAAGTAGGGCTCCCCCCACTTTGCCCACACAACAGAGACCTGCAGGGAGGGAGGGGGGAAGGGAATTGGTGCATCCGGAGACAGCAATTAAGAGTCGGAGGAAAGAACGAATCCCTCCAAGCTAGAACCTGCCTGCGTACCGACCTCTTTGAGTAGAAGAGTGCACCCCCTTGAGATGTGGACACGGGACGCGGACACTACACGCCGTGCACCCGCCCACCCCCTTGCAGTGCCCCCTCTCTGGCGATGCCTGTTCACGTTCCCGATGCCAACCTGCATGAGTGCATACATGATGCGCGCCGGGAGTTTCCTCGGTTGATCCATCAGTGTCATTCATGAAGAGGCTCCTGAATGAGTCTCACCATGCGAGACAATTTCCATGACCGACGAGGACGGATGTGCGGAAACGACTCAAACGGTTGTCCCTTTTGTTTCGGCTGCCGTTTGCCTGCCTGCCTGCCTGCCTATCAGATACGATGTCTCCAACGAAAAGCAGCACCATAACCGGCGCAGAAGAGACATCACCCCACCTCAGGATGCACGCACGCAGGCATTTGCCCCGTCGGATCCTGCAGCCATAAATAAGTAAGTGCAGTGGATTGATGGTTTGCGGAGAATGGAAAGCTTTTCACTGCATGTGCGTGAATGCATGGGAAAGGAGATTGAAGAAGACAATAAATACATTCGAAACTCGATTGGTGTCGTGTGCATTTGGAAGGAGGGTCGCGTGGGCCACACGGAGAGCTGAGATAGTACTGACAAGGAGAGGATTGCTTTTCGTTGCTTTCACATTTCTCTTTTTGTGGGACTGTGTACATATGCGTGTGAGGTGTCGAATTGAAAAGATATACAACCTTTTCCGGTACAGACATCAGTCAGTTCTCCCCAGCAAACCTCATTGTCCCTGCCTCCTTCCTTCCTTGCTTCCAGTCAATGAACATGCTGAAACAACAACTCCAGGCGTCCAGACAATCCTTCATGAAGATGCAGAGAGCCTCACCCAGAGCACAGCGATGCCTCCACAGAGAGTCGTGCCCTCCCTCACATCACGAACAAAGACCAGCATTTGAGAGACCTGATCGATCGAGGGATAGATAACAGGAGGGGGGAAGGAGGAGGTGAAGCGAAGAAGAACGCAGATCGAGGGGAAAGGAAACTCTGTAGGGCTTGAGCACATCATCACACCTCCAGACAGACCAAAGGGTCTGCTTGCTGGCCTGCTTCTCGAGTTGCGTGATCTTGCTGTGGGAAATTCAGAACATAAACTGGAGAGTAACCGTGAGCAGCTCTCGAATTGATGAGCTTGCTCCCCTCTCAAGCGACCTCGCGAGAACACTGAAGAAGCGCACAAACAAAACTAAAAAGGAAGCTGCGAATGGAAAGACGAATCTCCGAATTTCTGCATTCAGACAATTCAACCAGCCACTTCACTGCATTTCCTGTGTCCTGTCTATTCCTTCAACGCTCGCTGTCTCTCTCTTTGAATGGATGCATGGGTGGATGGATGGATGGATAGATTGGTGGATGCCGATTTCTTCGAACCTACCTTCTCTCTCTTCCGTTTGCGGTCTCTGATTAGATCTCGAATTGTGTTTGGCGCATACAGAGGGGAGCTGCGAGAGAGGCAGACCGTCAGTGCGAGAACAGAGAAGGAGGAAAACAGAAGGAAGGAAAAGCAGCTTAGAATCCGAGAAATAAGGAGAAGGGCAAGAAAACTTCAACAAAAACTTGGAAGAAAGGAGTCAAAAAGAGAGCTTCATGTTTCTAAATGCCCCTCTTTCGCTCAGAACCAAACTGAAAACAGGTACAAAAGACTATAGAGAAGGAACCCCTTCTTCCCTTTTGTTCCTTTCTCCAATCATGCTCTACTTACTCCTCTTCGGATAGACCCGCCTCGGGGGTGTGCGTTTTGCCCTGATGAAAGTCTGCACACGCACACGCACACACACACACACACACACACACACACACACTCCACATCAACCAGTTGAGCCCGCGATGGCCCTTATTGAACCGCCCTTATCCAAAATAGCCGCGCACGTCCTTTCCCCTTCTGGAACCCTCCCCACCCTCTCTCACGCACGCAGATGAAATGCACAAGAAAGAGGGAAAGACAGGCAACAGCCACCCATGCACCAACCGTCTAGCGGGAGGTTCAGAGAGAGGAGCGCCCGCATCCAGGACCCAAAACAACAGAGACCCGCCTCCCCGTCCCCGTCTCCGTCTGCCTCTTGCGGATCACCCCCTTCACCTGCACTCAGACCCCCCCCCCCCCCCCC
>JAHBMJ010004592.1:46082-79161 GCA_018398765.1 Chromera velia | reverse complement strand
AAAGAAGTCCCACCCAGCGTCCGACCGGTTCTCGAGAAACATTTTGATCGATTCCCAGACGAGCTCCCGGGTCTCCCGCCCCACCGAAAGATCGAGTGTGAGATCAAGCTCGAGGCAGGGCACTCTCCTCCTGCGAGAGCACCCTACCGACTGTCATACGGTCAACTTGACGAACTGAGACGGCAGTTAGACTCATACCTCGAGAAAGGGTACATCCGCCCTTCGACAAGTCCATATGCTGCGCCAGTCCTGTTTGTGCAGAAGGCAGACGGGACGCAACGGATGTGCATCGACTTCACGGGACTTAACAAGATCACAGTCCGCGACAAATTCCCTATTCCTCACCCAGAGGAGCTGCTGAGTCGCCTCCACGGCGCGAAATTTTTCTCGTCTCTAGACTTACGGCAATACTTCCATCAGACAAGGATCAGGGAGGGAGACGAGGAGAAGACAGCATTCGTCACAAGGTACGGCAGTTTTGAATGGCTGGTGATGCCGTTTGGTTTGTGTAACGCACCTTCCATTAGCATGCGTCTCATCACAGATGTGCTCAGACCACTCCTTGATAAGTGTGTTGTTGTGTTTATTGATGATGTTCTTATTTTTAGCCGCACTCCGGAGGAGCATATCGAGCACATCAACCAAGTCTTTTCCCTTTTGAGGGAACACCAGCTCTACGTTAAGGTCTTTAAATGCGCATGGCTTCGGACAGAGGCGAAATTTTTGGGGTTGGTGGTTGATGAGAAGGGGATCAGACCAAGCCATGAGAAAATGCAAGGGCTCACTGAGTTCGCACAACCTACAGACCGCACTTCCCTGCGCCAGTTTCTGGGACTGGCGAATTGGTTCCGCCGGTTTGTCCCGAGGTTCTCGTTTCTTGCGGGGCCTCTCACATTCCTCCTCCAAAGGAACGTCCCCTTCGAATGGAAGACTGCACAGTCGCGTGCGTTTGCTGAGCTGAAGAAGGCAGTACAGGAGCATGCCACCCTTGCCCTCCCCGATCCCAGCAAGCCAGTCATTCTGGTGCCCGACGCATCGCAGTCTGCAGGAGCCATTGGGGCTGTCGCCCTCCAGAAGGACTGTGCAACCAGGAGGTACCGCCCCCTCGCTTTCGGCTCCCGCCGTCTGACATCTATGGAAGCCAAGTACCCCGTCCGAGAGTTGGAATTTCTAGCGATTGTGCATTTCGCAAAGGTGTGGAGACACTTCCTGTCTTCAGACTCCGAGATATGGACCGATCACCAGAACCTCACAAATTTCAGCCACCGATCGTTCGAATTTTGCTCCCTGCGAGTTCGACGCTGGATTGAGTTCATGCAGGAGCTCGGCATCACTCCAAAGTATATCCCAGGGAGAGCAAACATTGTGGCAGACGCCCTTTCCCGAAACCCTCCCGCCGCACAGCAGCTCATGCCGTCTTCCACCGAGGTTTCTCGCATGGGTCGCGCTCAGCGTCTGTCTGTACGTCCCAGGCCCCTGCCGGAGGCTGTCCCGGTGTCTATCCAGCCCGTTGGGTCTTTGGGGGCAGAGTACGCTGATCTGCCCGATTTGGTTCCTAAGATTGAGGAGAGCCAGACTCCAGTTAGGGAGGGAGATGGGCAGCAGTCTCGGGTGGGGATGGAGTTGCAGAGTTTGACGGTCTCTGCCACACAGTCACAGGCATTCCTTGATGCCTGCAGGAGGGGATACTCAGCCGATCCCTTCTTCCACCCTGTCCTTTAGCATCTGTCACAGCAGCACCCACCCGCCCCCACCCCTGATTTTGCCCTTCGTTTGCGAGGCATGTCGCTTCGTGCCGGTCTCCTGTATTTTGAGGGGAATCGTCTCTGTGTCCCTAGATCTTAGCAGGGGACTGTGATGGCTGGGGTGCATTCCCCTCCGCACGCTGCTCACTTTAGGATGGAGAAGACCTATCGGAAGGTGGCGTCATTGTACTACTGGCCCAGGATGTAGAGGTCAGTCGCTTCTTTTGTTCGCGCGTGCGATCGGTGTCAGAGAAGCAAGGGTCCCACTGCGGCCCGCCTCGGGCTTCTGCAGCCCCTCCCTATCCCTTCACGCCCTTGGGAGTCGACTTGCATTGACCGCCTTACTGACTTGCCGCCTTCCGGTGATGAGGGGTTTGATGCGATTCTTGTGGTGCTTTGCTGGCTCATTAAAGCAGTCGTCTTGATTCCCACTCACAGCACAACAGGAGCGGAGGAGACCGCGCAGATCTACCGCCAGCACGTTTCATGCAAGAAGGGCTTCCAGCGTCATATCGTCTGCGACCGTGACCCCCGTTTTATCGCCCGCTTTTGGCAGACCCTCCACACCTCCAGCGGTTCAGAAGTCGATTTCGCGACTGCATCACACCACGACACAGTGGGTGCCGCAGAGAGGATGAATCGCACCCTCGAGGAGGCTTTGCGGTGTCTGGTAGACACGAAGCACTCCCGGTGGTCTAAATTTCTATGTGATGTGGAGTTTGCATACAACTCCTCTGTCTATGAGGGGACTGGTTTTGCGCCTCTCGCTCTCGATGGTGGGAAGTCTCCGCTCATCCCTCCTGCTCTCAATCTCCCAGTCTCAGTCGAACCTTCTTTTGACGCAAAGGAATTTCTGGAGGAGCACAGCCAGATGATCGCTGCAGTGAGAGATTCACTCCGCTCAGCCCAACAAGTCATGACCCGAAACGCCAATCGCCGTCGGCGTCCCGCCGAAAACATCTAAGTAGGAGATTACGTCCTGGTGCACCGCACGTGGTGGCCACGTCCTGTGGGGAAGGGGGAGGAATATGCCAGGAAGCTTGATTCAGTTTGGTTTGGTCCATTCGAAGTTGAGACCGTTCTGCCTCGAGATAATCTGGAGGTTGTTTTGCCTGCTGGGAGCAGGAAACACCCTATCATTCACACATCGTTGTGCAAGCCTTACCGTCAACCGAGTGGGGAGACTCGCCCCCCGTCTGTCCGCATGCCCGCTTGGGCCGAGGAGGAGTATGAAGTTAAGAAAATCCTTGCAGTCCGAGGGAGGGGCAAGGCCAAGCAGTACAAGGTTCTTTGGAGGGGATACCTATTAGAAGACGCATCATGGGAGCCCCTGTCGTCATTGAAGAATGCAAAACAAGCGATTGCCAATTTCCATGCTTCGGCCTGAGTGAGGCGCACAGGCCATGGAGGGGGGAGAGGGCACGTTACGTTGTGGCTTGTACGGCGACTTGATCACCCGCCAAACTTGCTAGAACTGGGACTGGGAAACTAACTTCGCAATACTAAGCCCGGCCGGCATTAATTAAGTGTACTAAGAGAATTAAGTGACAGACTGACAATACAGAGAAAGAAATAATAGACTTGCAATACAGAAATAAATAGAAGCATGCCGTACAGTCTTCGTCCATCTGTATCGCTTGAATGGAGTCCTTGGAAGTGAACTCTGACTAACAGACTTAAGGAGGTAAGGTACGATAAGTCTCCAACTAGACTACGTTCTTAGTCTAGGAGGAAATCTGACGGTATTTCTAGGCTTTTCTAAGTTTTTTAAGCATATAAATGCTGCTTTAGTCTTGAGGCATGAATGGGCTATAGTATATCAATGTACACGCGCTGCTACATACATATATCAAATGCACTTCGCCATTAACTCAGAATCATGATGGCTGCCCGGTTTAGTCTCATCATCTTTTTTATCACAATATGGCGCAAATTCTTAATCTTGATCGAAGATACATAAATGAATAATCTGATATAAATCCATGACAAACTCCGCGGCCAAACCATAGCACTCTATAGTATCAGCAGATCAACAGAAAAGTCTCCACCTCCTCCTTCCAGACGTGCCCTTCCTCTCAAGCAAGCGTCCACCCGATCGATCCACTCACTCAACCCAGGCAGGAGTCACCACACGTACAACGACGCCTCAGCGATCCCTCGCACGCACACAAGCAAACACAGCACAGCACAACACACGAACACAGGGAGGGAGGGGGAGGAAGGGCGGAAGGGATCGTGACAGACCTGCCCACATGAATTGCGCATTTCCAATCAATCAATGCGAAACCACCCACTGCCATAATCAAACAAGAGGCGAGACCAGACGAAAAGAAAAACAAACAAGACGGAACACGCTCTACACCGACACGCTGGGAAAGGACACCCATCCGCATAAGCAGAGAGATGCGAGCGAACAGCAGGCACGAGCCTGGCAGTTCCCCCGACTGCAGATGCTTCAGAGTACAGAAGTCGGATGGAAAGGCCCAATTTCTCTTTTATCAAGCAAGCAATCCGACACAACCGGGGTCCTGGGGAGCAAAAAGTCACACTCGGTCCTGCACCTGCCTAGTCGGCGTACAGGACGGCTAGTAGTAACACTCTGTCCCGCAAGCACCCCCCGCAGCTGAAGTGTGTGCGATAATTCTTGTCAGAATTTTGAGTGTTTCAGCACTAATGAACGACTTCAGCAGTGATTTCAAAGACACAGACAGAGGAGCTGCACACGAACAAAAACGAAACGGAACGAACAAAAGAGAACAAGCGAGGTCAAACAGAGTGCAAAGAAAAAAAGGGAAAACGAGAAACTGCGTAAGAAAAGGCCTGACCGATTGCTTGATGAATCCATCAGAAACTCCGCCAGCCAAATGAAGCCCAATTCTCCTCCGCAGCTGCGAACGCCCCCTTCCTCTCAAGCAAGCGTCCACTCGATCGATCCACTCACTCAACCCAGGCAGGAGTCACCACACGTGCAACGACGCCTCAGCGATCCCTCGCACGCACACAAGCAAACACAGCACAGCACAACACACGAACACAGGGAGGGAGGGGGAGGAAGGGCGGAAGGGATCGTGACAGACCTGCCCACATGAATTGCGCATTTCCAATCAATCAATGCGAAACCACCCACTGCCATAATCAAACAAGAGGCGAGACCAGAAGAAAAGAAAAACAAACAAGACGGAAAACGCTCTACACCGACACGCAGGGAAAGGGCACCCATCCGCATAAGCAGAGAGATGCGAGCGAACAGCAGGCACGAGCCTGGCAGTTCCCCCGACTGCAGATGCTTCAGAGTACAGAAGTCGGATGGAAAGGCTCAATTTATTTTTTATCAAGCCAGCAATCCGACACAACCGGGGTCCTGGGGAGCAAAAAGTCACACTCGGTCCTGCACCTGCCTAGTCGGCGTGCAGGACGGCTAGTAGTGACACTCTGTCCCGCAAGCACCCCCCGCAGCTGAAGTGTGTGCGATAATTCTTGTCAGAATTTTGAGTGTTTCAGCACTAATGAACGACTTCAGCAGTGATTTCAAAGACACAGACAGGAGAGATGAGACCAAAAACGAGACAGAAGGAACAAAAGAGAACAGTCGAGGGCAAAGAGGGTGAAGAAAAAGAAAGTGCGAAAGAGAAACTGAGTGAGAAAAGGCCCGACGATCGATCTATTGAAAAGCTTCCCAGGTAGACCAGTTGGAGGCAGACTGAGGTGTTGCCTCAGAAAAGGATGAAGAATACGCCGCAAGGTAGGTGGTTGCGAATCTGCATGCGAGAGAACAAAAGATGGCGAGAAAGAAATAGACAGAAGGGCCGTCCTTACTTTGTGAATGCTCCAGCGAAAGCGAAGAAACGGCACGCAGAGAGAGAGGTGCTCCCCCCCGCTCAGTTCCTGCAAGCAACAAGAGATTCCGAGAGATGAATCATACGATTCGTTTGTTTTCTTCTCTTTTCCTGGCACACACCTTGTCAAGCAAAGACACAGTTTCATAATATATACGTGGAGGGCGGGAGTATGTGTGTGCGAATGGAGTGTCCATATCCTCATGTGTTGACCATGTGTTGACCAGAAACATTTGCACGATTCATACACGATTCAGCATAAACATGCATATGCAGCCTGATATTAATAACCTCTGTAGGGAAGTTTGATTGCTCACTGTTGAAGCCTCGATCAATCTCTCACAGCATTCCAGTTTCTGATAGTTTCTGTTTACGAGAGGTTTTGAAGATTGTCAGAAGACGAGAAACACCCGGCCAACAGTGGCCAACATCATGCCAATTAACATATCGTGCCAGAATCGGTGCATGGAGTTGACGCACGCAACAACCGCGCGACCGCGGGTGCAAGAAAACGTTGATTGCGTGCCTCGGATGGCTCTGTCCGCGAAGGCCGTTCTTTTGGCGCGCGGTTCAAAAGAAACGCACAAAATTTAAAATTTTTTCGCTCGACCAACTGATGTTCTGAAAAGTGTTGAAACCCAAAACAGAGCCGGTCTCTCCTCCCCCCCCATTCTTCTTCGACTGATCTGTCCACAGGAAAGATAGAGGCCAGACCGGGTGCTTCTGCGTGACTCAAATCATTGATTACCTCCTCCAAACAACTGGGACTTGGAAACGAGACAGAATGTCCGGACGTCTTGACGACCCTCGAATTTATGTGGGAGGACTGCCGGGGGACGCCAACCCTGGTGAGGTTGAGAAGCTCTTCGAGAAATACGGAGTCGTGAAGGTGGACGGACCCAAAAGACAGATCGAAACGAACTCTGCTTTCGCCTTTGTCACCTTCAAGGATATTCGGGACGCAGAGGTAGGTTCGCTTTCCGACCATCTTTCCCTCCGATCAGTGAATTCTTACTACAAATCGCCCACTCACTGATTGTGTCTCCCCTTTCTGCTTCTTTTTTCCCTCTTCGTGGATGCAGGATGCGATTCAAGGTGCGTGACCGCTTTCTTCGAGGACAACCAGAGAAGTCACAACTTTTTTGTTGTCATCTTGAAACACTTCTATGCGGTGTTCTCCTTCGATCACCTTTATTATCTCTTGCTGATAGTTCATGTGTTCCTCCCTGCGTTCATGTGCCTCTTCTCTGAAAGAAGAAATTACCTTCCTCCGTAGCGACGCGGGTTTCGAACTTTACCTCGCTCTCCTTCCCTCTCTCTCGATCGTTTGTTCTCTCTCCTTCTCTGCAGACAAGGACGGACATGACTTCCCCGGCGGCTACAAGATCAAAGTGCAGGCACCCAGAAGCCGTGGTACGTCTGTCTGAAGCCTCTAGCTGCTTTCTGCCTTTCACTCTTTTCCCTTCGCTTTTGCAGTCCTCTTGTAACACCGAAAGCTGGGAGTGGATCGTTTTTTCTTTACTTGAGTGCTGGACTGGAGTCCCCTTGTGTCCCTCTTTCTGTATGTCTTCGCGTCCTCTCGCCTCACCACTCTCTGCCTGCCTGCCTACCTCCCTACGACCCTGTCCGGATGACAGAGCGCACGACTGACAGCGTCCTTGCCTGAATTTTGTGTGTGTGCAGGGCCGTACTCCTCCCCCAGCGCCTCCCGCGGCCTCGGGTGGAAGGTGGTGATCAGCAGACTGCCCGAGGGCGCCTCCTGGCAGGACATCAAGGACCACTTCAGACGCGTGGGCCCTGTCGCCTATGGTGGGTCGGTCCGTGCGTTTCTTCGTTCGTTCTATCGGTCAAGTTTGTACTTCTTCTTCTTTCCTTTGAGGGAATCTGTGTTTTGTCCTCGTGCGCTCTTCTAGCTTTGAGGCCATGGATTCGGACGTCCTTTCTGCGAAGACTGCCTCTATCTTGGAAGAGGAGACGGAAGAATGGCCTGGAAAGGACCTTTGTTTCCTGTTGACGCAAAAAAACAGCAAAGGATGCCGTCCGAATTTCCATCATCCCCCCCTTCTTCTCTTACGAACGACGTGCAGCGAACGTGAACCAGGACGGCACGGGTGTGTGCGAGTTCCCTGACCCCAAGGACGCGCATGCAGCCGTGAAGGACATGGACGGCACAGAGATGAAATCCCACACCGTCAGTCGTCGGGTGTTCTTTGTTAGCCCTGGGAAGGGGCTACTCGTTTTGATTCCCTCTCTCTCGCTATCGCTCCCTCTCTCTCCCCCTCCCCCCGCCCCCCGCTCCCTCTCGCTCTCTCTGTGAGAGAGTGCCCGCGCGCGCGTGCATCCGCTTCTGAGGAATCTCAACAGCACTTTCTTTGTGCGTGAGGTGTTTCGTCCTTTCTTCAGCGCCCGGTCGTCCTTTGATTCCCGCTTCCTGCTTCAATCGAATCGAATGGAATCGGTTGGATCCGAATTGAATTGCATGAGGCGGGTTGCTTGCAGGGCGAGAGGGGGGTGATCAACGTTGACATGGACACCGCGAACCCCCCCGAGGATGCCTACAGAGGCCCCCCCCCCGCACGGAACGGGTACGGAGGCGGAGGCTACGGACGGGACCGGTGAGTGAAAAAAATTGATGTGTCTTGTGGCCCTTCTCAGAGGCAGGGAGAACATCAGTCCTTCGGTGCGGTTTGGGACGGATTGATTTTTCTTTTATGTGGCTGTTGATCGATTTGGACGGAGGTTCGATCGCTCTCGCTTTCTGTCACCGTTCCTTGACGGAATAGATGACGTGTCAGAGCTCCCTCTTGTCAGTTTCTTGCCTCGGGTCGAAGGAAGGAGGTTGGATGTTGACCGAGTTTAGAGAGGAAAGGCGGGTTGGTTGAGTCGGTTGGCCGCAGAGGAAAGAAGGGGGAAAACGAAGAGGACAGATAGAAAAAAGCGAGGCAGAGAGACACGGTGTGGGCGCGACTGACTGTGCATACGCAGGTATGACGACCGTGGGTATGGAGGCAGAGACAGGTACGACGACAGACACACAGAGGTCGTCATGGGTGGGTGATCCAGTTCCTGAGGAAGACGCTGGAAAAGAAGAAAACCAAATCTTCCGTCCATTTTTAGAAACGTGTTTCTTTTCTCCCGGGCGTATTCGCTGGTTGTGTTTGTGAGGTGTTGACGACCAAAGAAACTCGCACATACGCGGATAGAGGAGAGGGAGAAGGAAAGGAGGAAAACAGGGGATCCGGTATGTTTGGTAAGAGGGAAGAGGTCATCTTTCCTGCTTGACAAGATCATGGAATTCATTCGGGTTTTTCGTGAACATGGTGTCTCGCTGTTTGATTCATCCCCCATTGAATTCAAATATGATGGAGGGCAGATACGACGACCGCCGAGATAGGGGATACGACAGAGGGTACGACCGTGGGGGGTACGACCGGTACGACGACAGGGGCAGAGGAGGATACGACGACAGGTTGGTCGGTTGAGGCAGGGAGCGAGCTCTGTGCATCTGAATCCGGTTTCTTTCACAGAGGAGGGCACCGAGGGAATCAACAGATTGGCAGACATTCGTATAGTTTCTTTGTTTTTCAATGTGCCCGCAGCGCAGTGTCTTCCGCCGGAGGAAAGTCGTCAGTATGTTCACTCACCTCTTTGTGCGTGCGTGTGTCTGTGTTTGTGTGTGTGTGTGTGTGTGTGTGTGTGTTTGTGCAGATACGGAGGGAGACGCGACCGCAGCCGCAGCAGGTAGGGTAGGGGACTCCTTGTGGAGGCAGACGGGCGGGCGGGCTTTCTTGAAAAGACGATCTTCTTTTGGTACTTCGAATAAAGAGAGACCAGGAAGACATTCTTACCGTCGGGTGAGGGCAATGGTAAGTGACCCTCCTTGGTTTTCTGACTCTTGGTGTCTTCGTGGTGGCCTGTCTGGTCCCTTCTTGGGCGGGGCTCTCGTCTAGCAGGGGGGGGGCTCTTCGTCTTTGGGAATGGGCATGCAGGGGTGAGTCTCCTGTCAGTCTCTCTCTCTGGGTGCATGGGGCCTTCTGCTGGTGAGGGCAGCTGGGCCTGCAGGGTCTCGCTTGGAAGGGAGAAAGAAGAAGAGGAAGAAACTTGTTGAGAAAGGAAGTGACTAGATTGGAGGAGGATGGGAAGGGAATGTAGACATTTGCGTGGACGGAATCGAAAGGATACTGTGAGGTGCTTTGGGGGTGGGTGGTTGCCTGCGTCGGGTTGCGGGCCGTGTGGCAGCTGTGGCATGAAGGTTGCTGCTTGATTGGTGGTGTATGTGGAGGGCCTTTTGATAGCTCAGGGGCAAGGGATGCTTTGAGGAATGGTGCGTGTGAAGGTCCATTTGATGGCTGTGGGTTAAGAGATGCTCTCGGCGTGTGGAGGAGTGCGGGGTCAGGGATGCTGCCTGAGCCTTAAGAGGTGCCAACAGTGTGAGGTAGGCAGTCAACTGGCTTGAGGAGGCGTCTTTTCGATCTTGTGGGAAGTCTCCCAGAGAGAGTCCTTGTGGGTTTCGGGGGTGCGCGTGCCCTCTCTTAGGGTGTTGCGGCGCGGTGTGTATCTGGTGTTTTTTTTGTGTGTTCCTCTGGCTGTATTTTTGCACCCCCTTTTCTTGCTGTTCTGCCGTCTTTGCTTTCCGGCGCATCGGTGCGCCTCGGCCGCGTTTGACGATTCGTATGCACATGCGTCCTTCTTCAGTGTCTCAGGTTTGGGCTTTCTTGTGGCTCTCTGGACTGTTGGATTGCCTGAGGAGGGATGGATGTGTAGAGGGAGAGATAGATGCCTGCCTGGGAGGGATTTCTGTGGGATGACTAACGGGATTGAGACATGGTGCATGGATGGATATGTGGAGGGCCAAGGGAAGGTCCCAATTACTGCCTCGGTTCAGGTTCACGAAGGAAGGAAGAAGATACTTGTGAAAGAAGGAAGAAAAATTAGCCAGCATATCTGGAGGGAGGCCCTTCTGTTCTCTTGAGGTGGTCCCTTGGCCTTGTGGAGATCCCTTCACTTGCCTGCTTCCTTGGCTGACCTCACTTGATTCTGTGGACTCTCTGTGTGCCGTGGGGATGGATGTCTGGATAAATGGATACATGGATGGGATGGATAGATGGACTGCTTGAAAGAGGAGTGGAAGGGTAAGTGGTGGGCCTGCCCGGCACGCTTATCTCGCTCTGTGTGAGGGTTTGGATGCTTGGACATTCTCTTTCGAGTTTTCTTCTGTGCTGATGTTGTTTCTCTTGCTTTCCCGTCTATGTCTCGTTTGCTGGCGTCAGTGGGTGGGGATGTCGAGGTGTATGGGAAGTTTGTTCTCTTGATGTCTCCTCAGATCCATTGGGTTCTTTCCTTCCTTTCTACGGTATCTCTGCATGTTCTGGCTGGACACACTGAGACAGCAAATGTGTGTGTGGGGGGGGGGGGAGAAGAAAGATGGGTAAAGAAAAGGGAGCGGATCTAGGAGGCATTTGCCTCCATCTCTGTTGGCTCCTCTGCTATTGTCCACGTGTCTCGTGATCCGGTGTTACGCGTTGATGAATTGCTTGCTGGCTAACTGGATTAATGAATGTATGAACGAAACAAGAGATGAGAACTGAACGAAGCGATGATGCACTCCCGCATACGCGTTGCAGAAAAGATTTGTTGCCGTTTCTTCCTCCTCTCTCCCAACCCCACCCCTGCCCCCCCACCAGCCTCTTTCTGCGTGTTTGTGCCGTGACTCTCGTAACTGGTTGAGAGAGAGAGGGAGTGAGTTGGTGCATCAAATGAAGGAGTAAAGAGGCGTCCTAGAGGTGACGAGAAGAGCGAGAGCAAAAGGAAACGAAAGCGGGTCTTTTAACTTTGTGTGATACCCATAGCTCCCTTTCCGCATGGTTTTGCCTTCCTCTCTTCGTTTTTCTTTTCTTCTTGGGGTTGTCCGGGTGTCCTTCCACTCCAACCTCATGTTTTGGTCTTTGTCTCGGCTTCGTGGTCGTCTGTAGTGTTTGCCAGTCTCTCTTCGTTCAAATTTGTGCCATCACTTTTGAGTATCTGTCTGCAGGGACCGCGGCTACGGTGACCGCCGCTACTGAAAGGCCTCTGTTTCTTTCCTGGCGGTCTGAGCAGCAGGTGGGAGAGGTTTTTTTTTTTTTCGGCGGGGGGGGGTCGGGGAGTTGAGTGACGTGGGTAGTCAGTCAAGTGTTGGGACAGGGCAGACATAAGCGTACAGCAGAGGTGTTTCCCCTCTTCTTCGTGCCCGGTGGTCGTTTTTGCACTGCCACTGCAGGGGAACCCCAGCTCAGCCCGCTCATTACATTCTCACTTACTTCCTCTGTTTGTTTTGATGCAGGCTTGACTTGCTGCGGCCCTTCTTTGTCGAATGTCTGTCTCCCACTAAGGGAGCCCTGTGATTCGGTGTAAAGGGAGGGAAGGATCGGTACTGCATGGGAGAGAGGGAGGCAAGACTGACAGAGCGCACCCTCCTTGAGCGACCAAGCGTGACGGTGTGTGGGTGGTTCGAGCTCTCCCTGAGAACGAACTTGAGTGCTTATTTGCATGCAGAGTGGGTGGGAAGGGGAGGGAGGGAGGGTGACTTCGTTTCATTGGAGTGTTGTTGAGGCGGTAGGATAGGGTGGAAGCATGTGTCTTTCAAGATGGGCGATGGTGCCTCTGGACCGTTGGCTTCCCCCGCTTAATTCCTTTTGACGCTTCGGGACCCTTTATGATGTGAGGAGGTGGTCTCTCAATTGTCTGCATGGGGAGGGGCGGCTTCATCCGTTAGCCTGCCCCTTTCTCGAGTAGGTGTTTCTTCCCGTTTTCTGACGGCACCACTGAAGAGTTCGGTCCGCGTGGGAGTGTTCTGACTCTTCTCGTCTCAGAACGAGCAGACCAGTGGACAGATACGCATTCCGGGTCAAGTGGTTCAGAAGTTAAATTAAACGACAAATACTTGTGTACTAGCTTGTGTAAGCCCGGTATACTACTATAGGCCGAGAGGTACTGATACTACTGAAGCTAGTACTGAAGTCGTCATTACCTAGGTCATTACACTAAAGCCTTCAAATTGACTGTCATCTATATATAGGAAGATGTTTTGGAGCCTTAAAAAAATGGAAAACACTCATTTTACTACTCTTTTTAGTGCGTTACAGCTTTTCTGAGATCATAGTACACACATTTGGACATTTTGCGTTTGATTGAACTTGATTTTGCGACGTGCCTTGTGTCAGTGGGAGACAGGCTAGTCTAGCAGAGAGATGGACTTACACAAGGCCCACCTTTCTCTCCGGCTCTTGCCAATGGATGTGCCGCGATAGTAGAAAGAAGATGTGCCACAAGCCGTGGTTTGGATCGTCAGCTGCTGCAATGCTCAACAATTGCACTCCCTAACTACGGTTGATTGCACGTTGGATGGATGACCGGTAATAACCCGGGATTATGACCGGCTGATCTTGGCTCGTTTGCCTTTCAGTCCGAGGAAGGACCACATTTGTGCCGGCCTGCAGTTACCTTATTTCTATGCTGCTGAGTATCTGTTAGAACCGCAGAAGTCCAACTCTTTTCTTCATTTCTCTTTGCAAGTCTGCAGTTGTTGTTCATAAATTTTTTCTTCTGCCAAAAGACTCAAATGGCTGTCAGACTGACTCGGACACAAGATCCGTTTTCATTGGAATTCCTTTGGTTTGCACATACATTGTCAGCAATACCATCCTCTAGACTTCGTGCGACTTTGCATGCTCATTTACTTCGTGTTTTCTTATACAGTCTCTGCCCTGACTCTATCTTAAATTTTGTCTGTTCTGAAGGGAGTATGGAGAGAACTGATAATGGCTGTAGGTTTTCACTTTCATCCGATTGTACGTGAAACACGCAGTCCTCTGCTGGCCGCTGGATTAGAACACTTGCTGGTGCCCCTTTGCAGTCAACTATCTGCGTCCTAAGTATTGATTTTCTTTAATTTCTTTAGTTTTATTCTTTTGCATTTTGTCGTACATTGTGTACTAGGTTTTGCACGCAATCCTGGCGTATTATGACATGGATGTGCTTTCAGATGCATGGATGCATGCATGGACGCGCACGTACCGTGTGTGTTTGAGGGAGGGGACCTAAGAAAGTTAGTCAGGGACCGACTTGAAAGTGCTGAACGCTGTTTGGGGGCAGTGATGGGCACTTGTTCATCCTTAAGTCCTTTACCCCCTCGATGCAAAGTTCGTTTACTACAGGCGCTCTGGAAGCCGGTGGCAACGTACTCGCTGGAAGCCTTGCCGGTAAGTCAGAAAGATATCGTTGCACTTGATGCATTGCAGCTTCGATTTGTGCACTAGACATTTCGTTTGCCCTATATAACTCTTTCAAGGTGCCAACTTTGGTTTCGGTTGGTGTGCGTCCCATGAGAGAGACCCTTTCTTGTCGGTTGGGAGGTTTCATAGAAAACATAAAGAGAAGAGAAAGGGAGGTTCCTCGGGTAGTTTGGGATGTATGGCACAGATCGTTGACCCCGGTATGGGCCAATTCAGCCAGTAGCATGCTTTAGAAAATTGCACTAGATCTTTTGAGAAAAGAAAGCCAGAGAAGGAGAAACGGAACAAATAAATGCTATTGGACACTCAGGCAGAAAGTGAGGGAAAGGGAAGCCTCAGAATAGTTGTCGGAATGATTGACTTTAAGACCCGTTGGCGAGCATAAGCTCACCCGCTCACCCGTTCATATGGCATCTATCTACGCAACTCCCGACTGAGTAATTTTCAGATAAAGAACCGATCGCACCAGCGTCTGGCCATGTTGCTTTTAGGGGGAGGGTTAGAAAAGGGTGGGGTTACACAATTCAATTGTATACTCTGCCTCGCTCTTTTTTGTCTGGTAATGCTCTTTTCACCTCTCTCCTTCGAGCATATGCTGGTTGGGGAAAGAGACACGGTGGATCCTGTGAAGAACACTGTATTCATTGTCCTGCAGTCAAAGGTAAAAAGGTGATCGACGATGTGGTGTATCGATTGTCTGTATGCGTGCAAACAGAGCAGCTTAGGTCTAAACTTCACTTGCTGGCAGAGAGAGTGAAAGAGAGAACAAGAATCGGTGAAAGGGTCTACAGAGCAAGATGGACTACTGCAGCTGGGGGAAGAGGTATCGGGGAAGAAGAGACATATGTAAGAGAGCTTGTTTCATTCATTGTGGACCGGGAGCCGAAGAAGACAAGTGCACTGATCGAAGCTCGTTTGAAATGAGTGCACGCGCGTCTTGTGTGGTTGTTTAGCCTTTAGCTTCAGCCTAGGCTGCGGAGGGTCATGGTTGTTCATATTCATGCGGAAGCAGGCTAAGCTGCGGCGGTTTGCTCCTTTTGTTTACAACTGCATGCATGGGTTGCAATTTGTCTCTAGTTTTAGAGACCCTAGACTTAACCACAATTAACTAAGTAAGTAAGATGGACGCACACCGTGCCACCTAGAGTTGTTAAATGTCATAGGCGACAAATGTCAGTGTCGACACTTGAGCTTAGAATAACACTAAGTGTCAATAACATTTATGTGTTAGTACAGTGTTGACACTTACTCTTCTTTATTTATTATCACCGTATGCTTGAACTTTTGAGGTAATCATAAGGCAAAAAATTTGCTGAGACAGACCTCTTACCACCTAAACCTTCAAATTTAAAATTTATAATTATTCATTGATTTTAAAATATGGTAACCAAAAATTGAAACTGATGAAACGTTTATAAAAAAGATTGACTGGCTTTTTACAGGGTAATAGTACCGTAATACGGGTTTTTAAGGAGCCACATGTACAGTTTGGGATGGTGAGTACAGAAAACGTATTGCATACTGGTAAAAATATCGTCTTTGCTTAAAAATGTCGTTTTAAGTATCAGTGTTGACATTTTAGTAATTGAAAGTGTCGACATACGACACTAATGACATTTAACAACTCTAGTGCCACCGACGCATACTGAAGTTATACAGAGCGGTTACTCTGAAAATAATTGCACCTTTCAACCGCTATTAAAACTTATTATATGAGCAGGCCTTTGGGTGGAAACCGTTTAGTCCTTTTGCCTCCTGTTCGTCGATACAGACCTTTGCATCTAACTTCAAAGTTCTGTCGGGGTGCATGAAAACAGATAAATTAATATCCTAATCAGCTTATAGCAAATGGGTGAAATTTTTTTTAAAGTAGTGTTGGGATGTCTTATATATAGGGTAAATTTTTAAGTAAAGTTAGTAGTTTAAGTTACCTTAACACATTACCTTGCCGTTGGGGTATGGTTCTTACTCTAGGGATGACAATTAGTATGAGTAAGAATAATTTAGTATGATGATGATGATATGACTTTAACACTAGCTTTAACACTCAAATTAAGGCGCTGTGCCAATATAGTCACGGTGGGAAACACAGGTTGCATCACATTCATATTCAACCGCTGACTCTTCCCAGTTCGGAAATATATGGATAGACAGCCTCCACTTCATGTCAGTCAAGATCTCCGCCCTGCCTAGCGCCCTACCAGCTACCTTCGTCTCGGGCCCTTCATGCATCCAGTGGGAATGGCCGGGCTGCATGTGTGGTCACTGGATGGGATCTGTCGCTTGAAGGACGTGTATTCTTTCCAAACTTCATAGGGCGTTCGGGGATCTGGCCGTTGAGGGAGTGGAGGAATGAATGAGAAGGAACTTTGGAGTGAATGTGACTTTGTACAGATCAGGCTGCATGCAGTTGGGAGCATCGACTGAAACGGAAGCATTCGTCCCTCCGGAAGGCAGCACGCACGAAGAAGAAAGGAGAGAAGACAATCGAGGTCGCCTGAGGCACGTCGCGATCAAGCAGACGCAACGCACCTCCGCACATTCACACACAGTCTCACTTCATTCGTCCTGCATGCATGCACAGACGAGATACTAGGAATCAGCCCATAAGACGCCGCGCATCGGAAAGAAAGCAAAGAACCAAAAAGAAACACGCAATTTTCTGACCAGCGGGAATCAAGCAAGCTGAGGAAAAGAAGCTGGCTTGAACAAAAGTGGAAAGAGAGAAAGTCTTAGAGGGAATGCTGGAACAAATCGTAAAAACAAGAAAAACTGCATAGAAAAAGGAAAAGAAACTCGAAACTGACAGGCGAACTCACCGGGTGGACGTAGTTGCACGTTGTCGTTTTCTTCCGGCAGTTCGTCCCTGAACACAACGTCACACGTGTGGATGCAAGGATAAAGCAAAAACCGTCTACAGGGGGAGACTGCAGGAAAATTTCTGTGAAAAAGGATAGAGGCCAAAAACGGAGACGAAACCCGATCGATGCAGCATGTGGAAGAAGATGCATGCGTAGACAGAACACGGCAAGAAAAGCTAGTATCTCTTCGATCCGAAAGAAAGGAAATCGGACATGCACATGCGTGCAGATTCTACTTAATTGCATGATCAAAAAAGCCATGCATGTTTTCTTCGTCGGTTCAGAGAATCCCCCGCCCCCTTAATTTCACTCCCAAGCTGCCTCACCGAATTTGCAGGGTTTCTGGGGGTGCCTGTACTTGCAGCTCTTGCCGTACTTTCAGTGGGGCCAGTGTCTGCACGGAGGTGTCTGGATCTGCAGAAGGAGACAAACACGCGGCAAAAAAGAGACCTTCATTTGACTATGAAGCCTTTCAGAAAGGCATTTCCACATGCAGTGCACAGAGAAACCGTGCGGACTTTCTTTCCCCCTCTCTTCGTCTCATGTACTCAACAGACAGAGAAAGAAGAAAAAAATGAGAGAAATAAGGAAGTAAGGAAGGAAGAAAGGAAAGAAAAACAGACAGAGGAAGAAAGAAAGAAAGAAAGAAAGAAAGAAAGACAGACAGACAGACAGACAAAAAAAAAAAAGAAACGAGACCGTCGCTCAGACAACATGAGCAGCGGGCCCAAAGGTTACGCATCAAGGTGTAGAATCAAGCTCGGCATGCCTCTGTTCAATGAAGTACACACAAAGACAGAACAGAATGGCAAACCAACCCATGCACTGAATACAACAGAGAGACAAACAAACAAAGAAACAAAAGAATTTTCCAGCCAGAGAGAGACAAACAAACAAAGAAATAAAAGAACTCTCAAGCCCACATGCCGGTGCATGACCACACAGCAGACCTTGCAGCCAGCCGAGAACATTCTTATTTCTCCTGTCATTTCCGCCGACTGACCTGGGGGGGGTCCTGCTGAGGTGGCAGCACTGCTGTCTTCTTCTTCTCCTCTGTGCCTGGTTTCTCTTTCTCTTTGTCCTTCTTCTCGTCTGCCTTCTCTTCCGCGCTCCTCTCCTGCATCCATTAGCAATGACCTCCAACCGATCCATCATTAATTCAAGCAACAACTTGGTGGATGCAGTTGCGGAAGCTTCTTCGATGGAATCCCTTAATTCTTCCACCCAACCCCTGCTGCCCTCCGTGAAGCTGAACCGAGAATCAACTGCTCAGCATACAGATTCAGTGATAAGAACGTCCCACTCTATTAATATGTGCATCCATGCAGCACAGCAAAGGGTCACCAGAGAAACTGAGGGACCAGGGAAAGGAAGAGACCGGTAGAGGAAAGAAGGGGAAACCTAAGTGCATAAGAACACGATCTAGGGGAGAAATGAAAGAGCGGATCAAAAACATCAATACCAAACATCTGAAACTGACCAGCCACACGCGGACCTCAGTCTTGATCCACTTCACCAGAGCTCTCGTCTCTGCCTCTGCCTCCCTCTTCTTTTCCTCGGATACCCCGTCATGAAATCCCTGTACAAGAGTCCGAAACGAAAGCGAAGGAGAGTGCACAAAGTAGTGAGGCGGCTGCGTTGTATGACCAACGGTCTCGAGAAGAAGAAATAGTGTCATTGGAAAGAAAGGGGAAATGCATGCCGGCCAGACAGTGGAAAGAAACCCTTGCCCCCCCCCCAGTACACCCAACATGCCTCTCTAGAGGTACCCTGCAGATCCTTCTGTAACTTCTCACTTCGCTGCTGACCATTGTCATTAGAGAGATCAAAGCGAAGAGTCCACCTTTATCTTGCATCCACGACCCCCCTTCCACAAAAAGACCAAGCCACCTGCACAGGCAAACAATCATGCAATCGATCTGAGAGACAATGCACCGAGTCGCTTCACAAGTCCCGGCGCCTCTTTGAGAAGTTGAGATACACGCGCGGTGCCACAAACAAACCCGTCTCGCACTCTCCATCAAATAGACACACGCATACACAATCACAATCCCCCGGAACCTAAGGCTTCCCAGCATACTCATGAGTAAGCAGATATCAATATGCATACGGCTAGCAAGTATGAGACGTGGGGCAACCGTCCGGTTTTTCGTGCCCGCACACTACCAAAAGAACGCAACAGGAGAGAACAAACTTCTCGTGAAAGGAAAACTCAGCTCGAATTCATTCGAATTTCATCGGTTTGAAGATCGAGAGAAAAGGCAAGAAGGAACCACCACCAACCACATTTGGTCCTCGTTGGGGAAAACCTCGTACTCCTCTCCCACCCAGAGCTCACAGATGCTTTTCACCTTTGCTGCTATTTCAATCCCCTTCTTGTTATCGTAGCAAAATCCCTTCAGAGACTGCGAGCAAGAAGCAAAGGAGGCAGGAAGCAGCAGGGAAAGGGTGAGCTTCTGCACAGCCATCCCATCCACCCAAGCGAATGCATGGCGTCGGAAGGAAAGAGGGGCCCGGAGGGAAGATGTGAGTTCTGTGACTGCAGAGGAGATGCCACTGCGTTTCCGAAGTCTCTTGCTTGAGAGAGATCCTTCGATCGATCCCTCAGGCAGGCAGGCAGGCAGGCAGGTTAATTCCCTCCATCGATTTGCATCTCTACTCAATCGGTGCTTTCAAGTTTCTTTCGGCTGTGCTTTCTTCCTGCTTTTCGTCTGATCACATCGCGTCGCATCCACTCAACGCAACCGTCACTCTCTGTGTCTCTTTGAATCCTCTCTTTCCCGCGTCTTGGGAACCTTTCTTTCATTCGATGGATGAATGGAGGGGCGGATGGATGGACAGGTGGGGACGGACGGACGGATGAAATCAGGCAGAAAAGACACATGTACACCAGACTTACAGGAGGCCCTTTCCTCAGTTTCTCCATCTTCGAGAGTCCAAACAGGGTGTCGACGAGGCTACGTGAAAGAGGCCTCCGAGGGATCTCACGACACTAAGCCTGTCCGTCTTTTTGACGGGACGCACCACCCGACGAGAGAACCTCCTGCGATGAAGAACAAAAACCACTACTGTTCCTATGCTCAGACAGCGATTGAGTGACAACACACCTAGCTCAGTGTGCGACACAGGTGACAGTTTGGGTCGAGTTAAATGAACTTGAATCTGTCGGAGGAAGCAGTCTGCTTTTCTGCAGTCCTTGTCATTGCCCTGATTGCAGTGTTGTCTGTGAAGGCTCCTTGCTTATTGTTTTGCAACAGCGATTCTGCTTGTCATTGTCAGTGTTCGACAGCCAGCTGCTCTCCGAAGAAAAAGATTCGAACCGCTGGTATCGCCTCGGGGGGCAGCTCAGCTTTACGCGCCGAGAGGCCCTGAGATCACGCGCACTCGCATAACGCATTTTTTCATTTTGGAGGCCGGGCCTGGGGAATCGAGTGCGTAATATACGTGTCGCCCGATTGGGGAAAAGTGCCTCTCAAGCAGCTCGCACGCACGCGGAGCAGTCAATACACTTAGCCGCGGAGGGCAGCTCAGCCCGTCCCCCGGGCCCTGAGATTGCATAAACATGCATATGCACGCGGTATAAATTCAAACGTATACGATACCGATGCCCCCCGAGGCACTCACCCAACTATTTGGGTGTATCACGTCTATTACGTGATACACACAACCACTGAGTTGGGTGAGTGCCTCGGGGGGCATCGGTGCATGGTTTGAATTTGCATGCACGCATGGCTTAATATATAATTGCTCAATTGATGCTTAATTGCTAATTAATAGAATCAATTAATTGACAGTTCGACGTATTATAATATATATATATTACTTTCCCCTTCAATTCAATGTGTCACAGTACGTGTCACTTCGAATCGAATTTCTCCACTGAGACAGTTTGACATGAAATCGACGAAAGCAACTGCCATCTAAGCTTCGAGAAGTTTCTTTCCTTACAAGACGCCCAACACCCGGAATTTGATTCAAATTTGATTCTTTAGTTTAAGTCCGTCTCAACTTCTGCCATTGCATGGCTGGAAAGATCGATCATGCAGTTCTACCACCCTCCTGCTGCAGATTTTGATTATGCGAAAGAACACACGGCCTTCGCCAAATGGGTTCCTCCAGAGGACTCCATGGAGCATACGAAGCTATCCAACGTATTCTCGGCAGCCTATGACAGCACACCAGAGTCTTTTGACAAGGTGGGCACATGCATGCATGCTTTTCCTTCAAGTGACTGACTTCCTCATACACATCAAAATATCCGTCCATCCTGCGTTCCCTCTTTGCAGGCTCTGTTCTCCAACGGGGTGTCCAACCTTGATGTGGAGATCATGGGGTACCAGAGCCTTCTGGCCCACGTTGCCTCAGTGAACCCTGAGGTAGTCGAGTGGATGCTCAAGGAGAAGAAGTGCAACCCCAACCTGAGGTCTGCAGGGGAGAACGACCAGACCCCTCTCTTTGCTGCTCGTGAGGATTCCATCGGGATTCTCCTCTCGAATGGCGCGGACCAGATGGCACTCAACAAAGACGGGGACACGCCCTTCACTGCAGCCATCAAGAGACGGGACTACGAACAAGCGTGCGAGTACCTCAAACAAGGAATGAACCTGGCAGCCACGGACTGGCTGGGCAACTCCGTCCTCATCCTCGCCTGTCTTTTGCCTGCGGATGTGGACCAGCAGAGTGCAGAGGACACCTTCTGGCAGAATTTCTTCACCGGACTGGAGTACGAGCCCGAGTGGAGGAAGGGACTGAAGAAGCATGGGCACAAGGGGAACACATGTCTTCATGCAGCAGCTGCCAGCAAGAGGGACTGGCTGATCAGGTCAGAGGACTGTTTTGAGGTTTGAATCGGGGGGGGAGTGGAAATACGGGGATGTAGACGGCTGGATGGAAACTTTGGCACATAGACGAACAAACGCACCCAGTACAAAGAGAGGGAGAGGCTATCCATTCTGCTCGTCCCCCTCTGACTTTTGTCCTCCTGCTGCGTCTACTTGAGTCTCCCTTTCTTCTCTATCTGCAGAGAGCTGGTCTCCTGGGGAGCCGATCCGGAGACTGTGAACGCAGACGGGGAGATGCCAGGGATCGACCCTGAGGTCTACAGGGACGTTGAGATGAAGACGGGAGAGGACGAGGAGGGAAACCTGACAGGAAGGGGAATGGACGACCCGGACGACCTGACGGCCTTCAATGCAGACGAAGTTTTGGGTCTGGGGGAAAAGAAGGAGACCAGAGAGAAGCTGGAAGACCCACAGAAAGAGGGACCCACAGGTCACTCACTGACCATTCATTCACTCATTCATTTCATGGTCATAAGTTTCCTTATTTTTCTTTTCGGTACTTTGTGGGCCTCTTTAGTTTAAGCGCGTGGCGACGTAGATTGCCGCACTTCATGTTGTATGTTTTTAGTACTGTGAAGTCTCTTTTTGGACTTGTTCTTTGCAAGTTTCGGAAACACTTTCTTCGTTTGATGGACAGAAGCTTTCTGTCTCTTCTTTCTGCAGACAAGAGTGAGTCTCTTCTGTCCTCTCCTTTCCTCTTCTCTCCTCTCCTCTCCTCTCCTCTATTCTCTTCTTCGATCCTTTCCTGCTTTGTACGAGCGACTGTCGATACACAGGAAGTACTCAAAACGATGAGAGCGATTCCAACACATACTCATACGAGCACGCATGACCGAACGAACACCAAATTGAATGCATGCCCTCAGAGCACCAACCCGACAACATCAACTCCATCCTCGACGAGACGGCGGAAGTGGACCAGCAGGAGAGGGAAAGGCTGGAGGGGAACGAAAACACAGAGAAGGGAAAAGACGGGGCAGGAGACCAGGAAGGAGATACAGACGCCCAGCAGACATCTCCAGGAGAGGGGGGGACAGCCGAGGAGGGGGAGGAGGGACTAAAGGGAGACCTTCCCCCTCTGTCCCCCACAGGAAGAGGCGAGGGATCGCCCTCTGCAGCAGCTTCAGCAGGAGCGGCAGGAGGAGAGGGGGCAGAGGATGTTGAGAGAAGAGAGGCTGAGGCCCAGGCGGATGGTGAGGGTCTCGAGAGGCCAGAGGAAGGGGGAGAGAGGGGACCTGAGAGCGCTGCAGCCTCCACAAAGGGAGACAGACAGATGCCCCCAGGCACACCCAACAGAAGTGAGGGTCAACGTTCGCGTTCCCGCCTGGCCCTGACTTTCGGGGGAAGTGAGGATGGAGAGGGGGACGTTGACGGGGCCTCTGACTACTACCCTGTGCATGAAGAGCAGCAGGAAGAGGAGGAAGATGAGAGTGATCCTGTGAAGGTGAACGAGAGGAAAAAGAGGCAGAGAGCCCTGGAGTTCCTCAAAGCAGAGGCAAGACTCCAGGCAGAATACGCAGAACTAACGACAGAGGGCGAGGTGCGTCGGTTTTCTTTTCGACTTCCCTTCATTTCAATGCGCTGTGCTGAAATAAAGAAGGGTCCTCCAGTCCTCTCACCAGTGTTTCTGTTTGAATGGAACTGTAGTGGGTGGCTGGCAGTCTCATGGCACAGCATGTTTTCATGTCAACTTTTTTGTCTTTGTATGAAATCCAAAAAAGACGAGAGAGGCCTGTGATCAGTCATGTTTTTTGCCCTCCCGTTTTTGCGCTTCTCAATCTCCCTTCGATCATTTGTGTTTTCGACATTATTTCTGAATCTGCCCGTCGAGGTTCCAAGTTCGGCTTCCACAAGATGCCCAAATTTTTGTCATTGATTCGCTTCCTTTCTTCTCCCTATAATTGACCTCGTTTTTTCTTCCGGTCCCTTTATCATGATGCCGAAGTTCATGTCGTCTCTTTTCCATCCTCTCAACGTGGTGCAGAGGGAGGTGCAAAGGCATGAGGAACTAACAAAAGACAACGAGAGGTTGAACAAGGCAATCACCCTCTGGAGACAGAAACACCTGGGCGAGGCGGCAGGGGGACCTGCAGTCAGTCTGTCTGTCTGTCTGTCTGTCTGTCTGTCTATCTGTCTGTCTGTCTGTCTGTCTGTGTGTTCTTCTTTCTTTGTGGGCACTTTTGATCAGACAAGAATCCGGCAGTAGCAATAAGTTCTGTCTGGAGTCATGTGCAAACGAGAAAGGAGCGCTAGGTTTGATGAAAGAAGTGGGGTTTGAACGGGATCATGCAGACCTAGGTGAGCAGGATTCTGTATTTTACAGAGCTAGCCATCTGGGAAGAAAAACCCCTTTTTGAAAACGTCAGAGTCTCCTCTCCCTCCGTGGTGTTTCCAAACAGTGCATGCTTTCACTGCCAGCACCTAGAGAGGCCCAGGTGCCAGTCGTTACAGAAAAATCTGCGAAACGGGGTTGTGTTTTTTTCTCATTTCAGCTTATTCCATCCGGTCTTGCCCCCCTCCTTCTCTGCCTTCATGCTCCTTTGTTGCTGTGTTCAACGTGGTCCGACAATTCTTTGTTTGTTTGTTTCAGGTGAACGACCACCCAGTCGACTCAGATATGTACGGAGACCTGGAGAAGTTTCAGACGCTGGTTGGTCCGTTGGGTACTCGGGTAGTCGGATACGTGTTCAAATGTTATCGGTTGATCGCGCTGCATCATCCAGGTTCAGCCTGTGGTTCTCTCATCACGAATACCACCCAACTGTCGATCGAATGGACGCTTTTCCAGGCTGAGAAGTCTCTTTGCACACACCTCTTTTGCCAACTTCCTCTAGACTAAACTTTAGCGAAAAACAAACTACACGAAGGAAATCGTCTCTAACGGCATTACACGATAAGAGACATTGTCGTCCAAAACGTTTTTTTTTTCACGTCAGGCCTTTGTTTGTGGTATTTTGGGTATTGTCTGGATTAGTTTCCACTGCTGTTCTCAACACTTTCTCTTCTCTTCCTGTTTTGTACTCATTCCTGCTTCATGCAGCCTCTAGAAAAGCGCCGTCTCCGTTTCCTCACTCTCACGAAGCTGTTCTCTGATCTGACCAGAGAGAGAGACCGCTCCCTCCGACTCCAGATGGACAAGGTATCCGCACTTCACAATGAGGTCAGAAAGAAAGAAAAGGCATGCAATGCAGCACCAAATGGTGACAGGAAGAGAGACTGGGGGTCAAGGGACGAGCGGTCAATTGTCAATGAGGGGCTTTGGGGGCAGCGAGACGGCGCAGTGGAACTGTAAAGACGGGAGAGGGGGGACGAGTCCATGAAGAATAGAGAGACACAGAGAAAGAATCAAGACACGCCGCGTCGTCCGGCCGTCGTGTGGAAGGAATGGGACATTAATTGTCTCTGCTCCTCTCATCCTTCTTTCCTTCCTTTCTTCCTTTCTTCCTACCACGGATTGTGTTTTGCGATTCATGAGGGAAGCATGCTGGTGGTCTTGCCATACCGTCGCTGTCTGTCTAAAAGTATGCAGACTGAGCACCCACATCATTTCACATTGGTTGAACACTCTGTGTGTGCAGATGGAGAACCGCAGAGACAGGTGTGAAAACGCCCGTGAGGTCTTCAACTCCTTCAAGGAGGCGATCCAGGAGAATGCAGTATTCTCAAGAACACACAAGAAGATCCCGATGCACGTGAGTGAAACCCTGGACTTAAAACTGTTCTGTGAAGGGCTCTCTCCCTTCAATCATTCAGCAGCATCGATCACTTAATTTTCTTGTGAGGAATTTCTCTCGCGTTCTGTCCATTGCCTGCATTCAAGTCGCTTCGTCACTTCCGTTGGGCTTTTTTGCCTTTCGATTCCACTGGGAGGGTTTTTTCTTGACTGGGCATTCTGGCTCAGCTTTTTACTGACTTTCTCGTTGAATCGTTCTCTTTGGAGGTGTTGCCTTGTTTGATGTCTTTCTCTATCCGGCCTTTTTTTTTATTGTCTACCTGTGTGTACTGATTCGATGTTCTGGATGTTCGACCTGGGTGGATCTGCAGGTTCTCAGCGTCCTCCGGTCTCTTGAGAGAGCGAAGAACGCAGAGGTCGAAGAGCTAAGAGGAGCAGAGTTGGCACTGCAGTCGCGTCTTCGGAAGATGAACGACCGCCTCAAGTGCGTCTGCAGACTGAAGACGTCTTTCTTTATTCCTTTTCTCTAACAGCACCTTGTCGATGGAATTTCTCGTTCCTCTGCGTATTTTTCTGTCTGCCTCTTTCTTTCTCTCTCTCTCTCTCTTTGTCTGTGGCGGTTTCGTAAGGTGCTTCTATTATTTTCTGTCCTTCGTTCTTTCGCAGTCTCTCTTCTTCGGTCAAATCTGTTTCTTGGACTGCAAGACCGGTGTTAATTTTTGTGTGTCCATCTTCCTTCCACGCACAAAACTCACCCCACTCTTCCATGCAGGCAACGAGGGAGGGTTGCTGCAGGCATCAGCGAGAACGATTTTGAACAGAGACGCATCGAGAACCAGGTAGGTCGGTCGTCTTCTTCGGCAGGTCCGAAGAACAAAAGAAGGAAAGAAGGGCCCTGTTTTTGTCAACTCGCTCCCTCCATGCCGCCTTGCAATCTCTTCCTTTCTTACTCGTTGATCAGTTCTTTGCTGAGAGTGGTAGGCAGTGTGTTTTTGTTGATTTGGATCCGCCGAATCAACCCAATTTGTGACGAAGTTGACTTTCGGACAGTTTCTCTCTTTTCATGCGTGCGTCACTTCTTGTCTTCTCTTCTCTTCTTTTTGCACGCAGACCCTGGCCGAGAAATTCGAGCAGAGGATAGAAACCAGCCACAAACTCAGGCAAAGGGCAAACGCGTCGGTGCAGGTCAGTCAATGAGCGTTTCACAAAGAGGAGGCATACGGGATGACTGTCTCGTGCTCACTCTCTCGTTTGCCTCTTCCTCTCCTCTGCTGATGGCATATTCCGTTATGCTGATACGGCAGACACAGGATCAAGCTCCATGTTCCCTTGACGCCTGCAGATCCTCGCACACCTGAAGCAGAAGGAGGAGAACGAGACTGCACGCGTCGATGCAGAGAGAGAAGTTGCCAGAAAGTACAACAGAGGTCAGCCTGGATCGAGGAGGCGTTGCGTTTGGTTTTCTTCGCACCTTCTTTCGGCAAAAGAAGACGCTGTTCTTTCTCTTTCGCACGTAAAGAAATTATTTCATTGACATTCTTTGCAAACACCCGAAGAATCGCTTTCTCTGCGTCACTTCAATGCAGAGCACCACTGGCAACGGTCTGTGTTGACAAAAATGAAATCGGACAGAGGCAGGCTCCGGAGGCAAACATCAGTGCTCAGGGAGCGATTGGGGTCAGTCACATGCTTCTTGCTCTCCCTCTTCCTCATGATTCTTTTCTGTGCCCACGAATCAATATGTGTGCTTCCTTCGACACGAAAAGTCTTCTTCCACCGACCAGCTGGCCTCCTGATTGTCCAAGGGAGCGGAGAACAGAGTGTCATCGTAGAATTGTGCAGCAGTCTGTCTCTCATGCAAGCGACGCAGTGCAGCCACTCATCCCCTTCCGTTCATTCTCCGGGAGTGTATTGACCTCAAGTTTCTCCTTCTTTCCGTCTATGTGTACATATATGAATGTACGTGTGTATGTATGTATGTGTGTGTGTGTGTGTGTGCAGTTCTGTCAACTCCAACGCTCTGACGACAGACTTTGAAAAGAGACGCATCGACGTGGAGGAACTCAACCAGAAGGTCTGACAGTCGGACAGACAGACAGACAGACAGACAGACAGACACACAAACAGACACCCAGGCCGACAGACCGACAGACCGACAGACTGACAGACCGACCGACCAACAGGCCGACCAACAGACAGACAGACAGACAGACAGACCGACAGACCGACAGACCGACAGACCGACAGACCAACAGACCGACAGACTGACAGACAGACCGACCGACAGACCGACAAACAGACCGACAGACCGACAGACCGACAGACCGACAGACCAACAGACCGACAGACAGACCGACCGACAGACCGACCGACAGACCGACAGACCGACAGACCGACAGACCGACAGACCGACAGACCGACAGACCGACAGACCGACAGACCGACAGACCGACAGACTGACAGACAGACCGACCGACAGACCGACAAACAGACCGACAGACCGACAGACCGACAGACCGACAGACCGACAGACAGACCGACCGACAGACAGACCGACAGACCGACAGACCGACAGACCGACAGACCGACAGACCGACAGACCGACAGACCGACAGACCGACAGACCGACAGACCCACAGACAGGCAGACAGGCAGACAGGCAGGCAGACAGACAGACAGACAGACAGACAGGCAGACAGAGCGCAAAAGGGGCAGAATTTGTGACAGGAAGACAGAAAGAGAGACAGACAGACAGACAGACAGACAGACAAACAGACAGTCCAGCAGATAGGCGGGCTGAACGAGAGGTGCGGGAAGATTCGGAGTACCCTGTCTCTCGCCGATCGATTGTCAGGCAGAAGTCGAGCACACTCGCCTAGTCTGTCTTAAGCGCCCTTGGAAGCTCTGGCCCACACGCGCGTGCGTCAGCGACATCTTCCCTCCCCCCGCCCCCCTTTTTCTCTCTGTCCCCCCCTACCTACTTGCCTCTGTGTGTGTGTGTGTGTGTGTGTGTGTGTATACTTGCAGATCACTGCGTTGAAGAATACTCACGCGAACTTCTCTGAGTACATCCTCAGAGGAGCGAGGTCTCTGGAGGCCTTCGCTCTCGGCCACGCAGGAATGGAAGAGTTGGAGGAGAGGCTGGCAACTGTGACTGTGCAGGACTAAGCAGAGAGAAGGAATCAGGGACTTTGACAAAGCAGAGAGAGAAGCGAATTAAGGGACAGTGGCAATAAGCGGGAAGGCGTAAGTTAGGGACCTGAAATATGGACAGGAGAGGAGAACACACTTCTTGAGTTTGGATCTCTCTTTCTTGCCTTTTCTTTTCTTTTCTTTCTTGCTGCGATCAGCTGACGCAAGGGTCGATAAGCTCGTTCACTAAGAGTGAATGCAGCGATCATGCGACAAATAAAAACATGAGAAGTCTGTTTCGGTCGAAGAATTGTATACGGGAGGAGGGGACATCCGTTGACACGTTCCCCTTCAATCTATACGTTTTGCCTGCCTTGAAGCTTAAGTACGTTTAAGCGCAATCGGTCGGTAAGTTGAGAGTAAGCGTCATTCCTTCGCAGGAGACAAAGCCTGCTCGTCAGGACGGTATGGTCTGTGTACGTAGCCAAAAGTAAGTTTGAACTTCGAAGTAAGAGCTGGCTGGAAAGCTCAGCATTTCAAGAACTGTAATCTCTGCTGTTGTCTCACTTGAATACAAGAAACCTACTCAAACAAACATCATGATGTTTTCATAAGATTTTCATTGACATTAGGCTTCAATGTATTATTATTATTGTCTGTGTGTAGATTATTGTTAGCCTATAAATAAGCTTTGATTTTGCATGCATTGAACAATTAAAATTCAAAAAATGTATATAAATTAGCTAGCTAGCTAACTAACTAACATAGACTGGAGTACTATAAGTAGCCTAAAAGTAAACTAAAAACCAAATTATCGATTTACATGCATACAGATCATTTAACAATCTGCCTTGCGTGTTGTGACTTGCCGAATGCCAGACGCCTATTATGGGCCGATAGCGATGGCGTATGATGATGATGATGATAAGATCTAGATGCAGATATTCCTAGCATCCATGTGCCAGCCTCTGTTAAGTGAAATACTAAAAATAAATATTGCAGTAATAATGTATACGCTTTTTAGTTTGAATCAAACTTTCAATAAGCTTCAATATGCTGAACCAAACTTTTATATAGACTTTTCAATACAAAAACGAAAAAGAACTTTATTATTTTTTCAATTATTTTTATTATTAATCAATTAAAATGATGAGAAGTGATAAAAAAATGTTATCCAAAGTATTTTGTTTGATAATATCAAGTTACTATAGTATTGAGATATTTATATTTTTAAATATTTTTTTTTTTCAAGTTTATCATTTTTTTTCTAATTATATAGGGCAACATTCTACAATATATGATTCTCCATATAAACGTAGATCTTAATTGTATATTCGATGTTGTTCTTTTCAACAATTTAAGCAGATTTCTTGATTTTTTTTCTTTTTAACAGCCTGGGCTCAGGCGGTTGATACCTAGGTTGATGCCTATCAGATTTAAGATATTTATCATTGTATTCTGAGCGATGTTGGCAAGGAAAATGAAATTTTGTACGAAAAAATGTATTTACCTTTCGTTCTTCTCTTCTTCCCCCCTTCTTGTTTCCTTCTGCTTCTTCATTTTCCTTTATTACTCTTTAATGTGTTTTTTACCTTTTCTTCAGCTGCTTCCGTGCCTCTTACAAAGCCTTTAAACGAGTTGCTCTCCTTCATGCAGCTGCCAATAAAGCAACCCTGCCCGACCTCTCCAAAATCAATGCCAGACATGCATTGATCTGTAGCAAACTAATTAAAAATCGGATGAGAGCTCAAAACATACCCTGCAAACTCATTTTCATACAGAAAGGTGTTCCTTTACCCGTCAGACAACATTGTTGCCCTCGTTTAATAAGAGACCCCTTTAAAAAGAGAATCGGTTGAAGACGCCAATGATTTAGACGCAACGAAGAGCATTTTTCCATCGTGCGACCCTTTCCATCCCAACCGATAAGGCAAGTAGCAAATATGAATCCAAGCACACATACTGACGGCATCATTTCTGCAAAAAGTGCATGTCTGAGGGCAAAATACCTTGGGTATCCTTGAGTGCTTTAAATGTAGACGGGCCTTTTATTGTGTCAGACTCTCTGCTTCTGCTCAATGAACTGAGTACGATGGGTAATATAGCTCCCACATGGTGCACGTCAAATCGAAAACAACTGACATTCACATCCTTTTGTCTCTTATTTGCCGAAGAATCTTATCCAAACGAGCATGTATCTGGTTGTTCCCCAGATGAATGTCTCTATGGATGTTATCGAGCTTGAGCACCGTATAAACAAGTGCAGTGAACTGGAAAGCCTGTATGAGATTCTCAAATACTTTATTCAGGGTCGCACACCCGTCAACCAACTCCTGCGGGGTGAGCTTGCCCTCGTGCACGTCGTCTTGGAGGATCGAAAGGTCCTTCGCAAAGACAAAAAATATTTGGACAATTAACACAACCTCGGCCCTGCAACCATCCTAGCTCACGCTCTCTGTCTGCTTCAAAAATTTCACTAAAGAATACATCATCTCAGGCTGCTTGAACAAGGGCAATTCTTGAATTGCTACCAGCTCCGGTTGGTTAAGAGTGGCAGTGAAGCAGTGCTTTTGGATAAAATCGTATGCTGCATACATAGCTAGAGCAAATTGAACAAGGACGCTAATGCCTGACATCCATTTGTTTTGCTGAGCAGTGGTTAGGGCCTGATCACTAGTGTCCTGCACTTTATCAGTTTTCGCATGCAGGCTGTTAGTTTTCGCATTCAGGCTGTCGGTCTTCTCCTGGAGCTCAAGGTCTCGTTCATCACCCAAAATGATTCTGGGGTCCACTCCAACCTTTTTGCAGACATATGTTGTTGCTGCTTTGACAACTCGCTCACCAACCAAGCTCGACGCTGCACTACACAGACTCTAAGCTTTACCAGCAGCCTGGACTTAATTTTTACCAAAAATAAATCGATGTTGAGTCAGACTGAAGGAAATCGCAGTTGGTCGTTCATGGACTTCCTGTGTGGGAAATCGAAAGAAATATAGGCGCGAAGCTGTAAGGAGGAGCCTCTCAAAGCGGATCATCTTCAGAATGCCAGATATATTGATATAGGCAGTACAGAGTTCTGGAAGGATGCGGCGATGCGGCAAAGTCAGCTAGATTTGACAAGCTTCACTCCTTGCAGGAACAGATGCGTAAAGGAATCTGATTATAAAAATTTTTCACAGCTGTACACAACCATGTGTTTCACTCACAATAATGAAAAGTTTCGTCCCCACAGTCTTGCTGGGAATTCTGTACAAGCAAAGAGTAGGGGGCCAACAAGGAGACCATGCATGCTTCACAAATAACCTCGAAGGTGAGTGCCTTGACTTTAATGCTGCAATATATATGATAAGTCATGTGAGGCGCGGCGTGGTTCAGAATGCGGCCGCGGAGAGCTGAATAATCGGTATACCAACTCAATCTTTTCAACGCACTCGATTTTAAATACACACATTTTATGGTGAAGTAAATTTTGAAAAATCAACCATTGAAAGGTTTCGTCTAACTTCAATGAAGACATTAATTTAGGAAGACACATATACTATGAGAAATAAGATAATTATTTTGAACTTCTGTTTCTTCAGTAATCTTAAAAAAAAATATGTACTACATAAAAACGAATCGTCGTTATATACGAATAATAACTTCAGTAAGTTTAAGAAAGGCAAACAAAAGTTTAATACACATAATCATTTTATTACAAAAAGTTTAAACAAAAAGTAAAACACAAACAATGTACATAGACGTACTCAGTATGTAACGTGATTGTACGTAATTCTCATATTTTGTGAGACAGTCTAGCCAAGTCGTCCAGAGAAGAGAACTTCATCTGACTTCATCTGTGTTTTCAATGAGAATCATGAAATTAGTCTTCAATTAAACAACTCGATTTGAAGTTCGATCAAGTTCAATGCTCATACGCTCTGTAACATAGACTCAGATGGGGAAAAAGTGAATTAACAATGTATACATGACTTATGCAATGGTCAATCTTTCACCCCCTGCATTTCTTTCTGACTGTGCGAGGCAGTCTCTTAACTTTGTGCTAGGTGTGTCGGCCTTGCTCTGTTTGTTTCAAATCTATCTGTTTCTCTGCCTTTTTCTCTCTCTCGCACATACACACATGCATACACACACACATACACACGCACACACACACACACACACACATACACACACACATACACACACATACACATACACATACACACACATACATACACACACATACACACATACACACACATACACACATACACACACACATACATACACATACACATACACACACACACACACACACACACACACATACACACATACACACACACACACATACACACACACATACACACATATATATACACACACACACATACATACACACACACATACACATACACAGACACACACACACATGCACGCACACGTATACATATGCACATACACACACACATACACAAACATATACACCCACACACACACACACACACACACACACACACACACATATATATATATATATATATATATATAAACATACGGACATACAAACACATATATACACATACACACGCACACATACACACACACACACATACACACACACACACACACACACACACACACACACACACATATACATACACATAAACACATACATACATAGACACATATACACACACACACATACACATACACACACACACACACATACACACACA
>JAHBMJ010004592.1:0-45000 GCA_018398765.1 Chromera velia | reverse complement strand
TGGTAGAGTAGAACGTGACTGAGCTAGCCGTCACCTACGCACACAGACAAACGCAGACAAAAGAGGCAAAAATGCCGACATAATGAAATGCACCGTTGATGCAGTCCTGCTAGAGTTTTAAAGCACCAACTGCGCACATTCTCCCTCTCTCTGTCTCCCAGCTCATACATATATACATATCGATATACATATGAACATTCAGGCAGGCAGACAAGAAGGTAGACAGGCCTGCAGGTAGGCAGGTAGGCAGGCAGGCAGACAGGACTCCACAGGGCCCCTCCTGGCAGGCAGGCACGCAGGAAGACAGGCAGGCAGAGAAGCCATATATTTATTCGTTTTTACAGACAGTTAGACAGATAAATAGTCAGTCATAGCCACTTTCTATCACCACTAGTTAATGAGTATGTATATAAGTGATTCAGTTAGTCAGTAGGTCAGTCAATCAGTTCCCTTTTTGCTTCCGATGAAATGGACCTTACAGCTGTACCATTCTTTTTGGTATTTATTTTCCTCTTCTGTCGAGTCACAGCGGGTCACAGGCAATTGTTCCTACAGCAATCTAACTATGGTTTCGGATGATAGTTTGTTTTGCTCTTTGGCTCAAGAAAGCTGTATATACAATTAACTTCTCAGAAAGAGATGCATTGAAATTAAAATGATTAAAATTCATTATTAAATATATTTATACAGATATGATACACTCTTTTTGAAAAATGAGTTCCTTATGAAAACCAGATGTGCTGGCAGGTGGCTCGCTGCGTAGTGATGAGGGTGGGGTTAAAGTGCTATTCCGAGTGCCTTGTGCCTTGCGCGGTCAGCAATGCGGATCCGCACCGCCGTTATGAAGACCCCTGACCAGGGATATGTTTTGGTAAGCCCCCTCTAGTTTCATTGCTGTTGAGGTGCCAGACTTAATTCCGCTCGAGGTTCTGTTTGCTCTCTACTTCTTTCACAACAAGGAAGGTATCATAAGTTTTGTCTTGTCTGATGATTTCTTTCTTCAAAGAGGGGAGACCCCATACATTTTTCATCTCTCCTTCAATTCATCTGTCTTTCCTTTCATTTCCTTTTGCGCTTCGTTGCAACGTGTGGATATCTCTTTGTTGATATGAGAACTCGACCCATTCAATTTATTCATCTGTCTCTGTCGACTTTTTCATGTAGCTGCCGCCTTACCGCGAGAGGCAAGTCTCCCATCTCCGTCTCCCGAGACAACTGCGCCCTCTGGAGGCCGGGGCACGCACGCATGCGCGCGCGGATGTTAAAAATGTTATGATGGGGGCCTTCTGCTTGTGAGATTTGCTATCTAAGATGTACTATTTGGGTTCCGTAAGGCAGTTGTATACTGTTTTCTCCTTACCGTGAAACTGAGATGTTAAATTAAATATAAGTTTGATTGATTTCCTATTTTTTTTTAATTTATTTGGAATATTCCGTCACCCCTTCAACCTGCCATATATGTACAATACGCGAGTGACTCTTTACAAAAAATGAGAAAAAATGGTGCAATTTTTTCGTTTAATTTTGCTTTTTTTTTTAGCGGAAAGTCGCGCACTTGAGTAAAGGAGCTGGAGTTTCTTACTAGTTTACTGCTACTGAGCCGATCCGCTCTGCTAGACTTACTTCCGCGCGCAATGCGCGCGATTTGACTTGTATACATCAATTAAATTCCGTGCATGCATGCATGCACACCGATACAGTGACCGATGTACTGTACTAAAGAATTAAATATATATACAGTGATCAAGTTGCACATGCATGGATCGAATTAATATATGGAGTCAATCATCGATTCTTCAATCATTCAACGAGCTGATCCGCATGGTCGCCATGAAGTATAGAGGCTTTTGCCCCCTCGTGCTCCAGGGTCGATCGCAGTCCAGACGTGCAGAGGCTGACGACAAACCTGTGTCAATCAACACGAATTGCGAAGCCACCCATCGGTCTGTGAATTCCATGCATGGAGTGAGAATCATTCGATCTGACATGCAGACTGAACGACCTGGCAATTCACCGTCTACGTACATCGAGTCAATGGGAGTTGAGTAGCCGCATTCGAACGTGTGCTCTGTGCTGCCTTGCTTGATGGGGTCTGGCTCCAGTGTGAAGAGGGAGCGGTTGCACCAGATCACAAACACGCTCCCCTCCTTCGAGGTCGACTCCCGAAATGAGCAGGCTGCCTGCATGCTTTGGTCAGAACGGCTGGGGAGGCTTCTCTGGGTGGACCAGGAGGGCAGAAAGCTCTTCCTATACGACCCAGAAGACGACCAACAAGAGTCAAACCTGACAGTACTGAACCTCCAGCACCGACCCTTTTGCTTTGGATTCGTGCGTCACTGCCACGACACCATTCTCGCAGTGGCCCTAGAGTTTGGGGTCACCTTGCTGGATCTCCAAACGTTCGCTTATGTCCCCTCTCCTCTCGCAGAATTTGAGCCCGAAGACACGTCCACGTTCCCCAACGGAGGGCGGACAGACAAGTCTGGTCACTTCGTGGTCGTGGGGGCCGCCGAGCTCTGGGGCATGGACGGACCCTGCCGAGGCCAGACGTCATCTTTGCATGCGTTGGGACGGGACGGGGTCTTCAAGAGACTCACGGACGCAGAACCGTGGGGAGACTTTAGGAAGGGGGACGGGCTCTGTTTCGCAAAGGACGGGATCACAATGTACGCAACAGACTGGCCGGGGAGGGTCTTGAAACGTTTTCAGTATGACCATGCGACTCGATCTGTCGTGGGCCCGGGAAGCACTTTTTTCAAGTCGACTGACTCAAGCAGGGGGTACCTGACGGGGGCAGTGACGGACTCTCAGCACCACGTGTGGGTAGCCCACTGGGGGGGTGGGAGAGTCCTTAGATTGAGTCCGAATGGGGAGTGTGTTTTGGAAGTGGAAGTGCCGGAGCCGTTTCCGAGCACTCTCTGCTTTGGTACTTCTGCGCTTGATGTGTTGTATATCGGAGCAAGCTCAATAGAGCTGAGTTCTTTTGACAAGCGCAAACGGAAAAATTCGGGTTCTGTGTATTCAATCAGCATGCAAAGTTTGGGTCTGACATGTAAGGGCCTTCCAGAACACAGGTTTTTTTTGAATTTTGAGTTGTTGGCAAGACAGAAAAGACTCCTTGTACTGTAATGATGGGAATACCAGTTGAGTAGCTTAAGCTTGTGGCACTCTCCTATGAGTCAAACACAATTGTGAATAGATCTACGCTTATGCACTCCTAGATGCACTCATTCATTTATTCATTCCTTCCTTCCTTCGTTCGTTCGTTCATTTATGCTGCGCTGAATCATGCATTCATTCATTCATCCATCCATCCATTCATTCATTCATCCATTCAGTCATTCATTTATTCATTCATTCATTCATTCTTTCATTCATTCTTTCTTTCATTCTTTCATTCAAGTTCTTTCATTCTTTCATTCTTTCATTCTTTCATTTTTTCATTCTTTCATTCATTCATTCATTCCTATATTTTTTAATATCTGTCAGATATAGTATGAATGAGGATTAAACTCTTAGTTTACGCATACAATGACAAACGTGTGATTATTACTACCAGTGACACCTAAGCAAAAGTTATGCAACACCAAAACAATAGTTGGGCAACACTTGACCAACAGTTGTTTGTTACCCAACATCGTAAAAAAAAACAAAAACGAGAATTGACTTTAATTATTTTTTTTTTGCTGTGATACGCCTAAAGTTGAACCATCAAATTCTTTAGAAAAAAAAAAACATCGTTAATCATCTTAGAAAAGTTATGGCGACCGGCCCATGAACCAGACTAACTTCGTCATCATTGAATGCAGCTGGATGACAATGCTAACATCAATGCCTACAATCATCATTCGTTTGAGATTCAATTTACAAAGACGATCGCTTCTTATATCAATTAAATCCCTTAATTATTCAGGCTTCCGATATGTAAAAAAACAAAAAAATAATTGTTTGCATGAAATTATTTTTATTTTTCATTATTTATTTATTTATCTATTTTTTTAAAGCAGACTCTTAGCAGAGTCAAACCATCCACCGTGCCTGCATATGCCTACATCAACTTGAAATATTTAAGTAAAATTAACTTTTATCCTAGCTTTTATCGTCAAATTTGGAATTTCAAATTCGTACCTACATACAACCATGTACGATGATCTTCAAACTAGTCTTCAAACTTTGGAATCACTTGAAATTGAACGCATTTTGCTGTGGATTGCACGCGTACGGGCATGCTTGAGCATCATCATGCTAGTCATCATGATGATCTGTGCACCGAGAGAGACCGTTTCCCGTTGCCTGTTTCCTTCTCAGACTTACCCTCTTTCTCTGTCGTTCTTAATTCCTACCTCACACACTGAACCGAAAACAGACAGACAGACAGACAGACAGACAGACAGCAGACAGACATACCGACACACTCCATGTTGTTTTCCTTCTGACATCTCTTTCGTTTGCCGTTGCTCTATTCACTTGGCAGGCAGGCAGCCAGGCAGGCACACCGAGAGACACACAGGATGGAGGTGACCGTCATTCAAGATCATTTAATCAGACTCAGTTGCAGCTGCGCTCAATCGACATTAATGGGTTTGATCCCGCCCGCACTCGCCATTCTCTTGAGCAGCCCCCCCCCCCCCCCCNACACACACACACACACACACACACACACAGAGTGGGAATAATTGCAGATCTCTTAGAACAGACCCGTTGCCGTGAACCAGCTGCATGAGCTGCTGCCAACGGAAGCGTGAGTCGACTCAAATGGACGGCCCGCGGCGAGCCATTCCGACGCTCACACTTGCGGCATACATGTTCCTGTCGAAGGGCATGCAGACCTGATGATTCATTAGGACCAAAAAACCAAAGTCGGTCCCCCACGATGAAAAAGTTGGAAGATCATTCATTCTCTTTCGATGAAGAACGACATGCAGAAAAAGGACGGTCAGGGCAAAAACGCAGGACCCACCTGCAAAACTCGGATGCATTTGCACCCTGCTTACCTCGGACAAACCCGCCTTCCTTCATTCCAGATGCATCGATCGGCATCGATTCGGACCTTGATCCATGGAAGTCGCAACGCCGTAGAAGTAGGATGAAAAAAATGGGAGGATGCCCGCGCGTTTTCCTTTCTTGTTTTCCTTCTTCATTCCCTTCTTTCTCTTTTTCCGTTTGTCTGTCTGTCCCTCTGCATTTTTCTCTGCCTGTATTGTTTGTCTTTGTGAGCGTGCTCCCGCTGCGTCCTCCTTTTTTCAACGCGTCCGTTCGAATGATTCTTGGAAGAAAAGTCTTCCAAGTCCCTTTAAATGTGCCTCTTCCTCGCCCCACATCTTTAAGACATGGGCGGCAGGAAGCTTTGCCGTTCGTGCTTTCCTTTGTCCCTCCCACCCCCCCTCCCTCGGATAACATGCGGTTCCTTCTCTTGTCCCTGCTTCTCGTTCTTTCACTCAATCCGCCACTCAACGCACTTTCGAGTGTCCTCTACATCTTCCTTCTTTCGTTCTTCGCCTCCTTCCCTTTGTCAGTCTTCCCAACCTCCGCTGTACACCATCGCAATGTGCACCATCATGAGCGCCATCTGGTCGATGGGTTTCCGTCCCCGGCGTTGACGTTGCTCTACGACCATTTTCCTGAAGAATTAAGAAGGAAACACCAGATGACCGGGCAAAGAAGGAATTCAGGGACAGAAGGGGCTAGAAATGCCTGGCAACAAATGGATGCTTGTGGCACCCGTGTCGACACGCACCTTAGACCGATCGCACCCCCGCACACCCATCCACAGGCAGAGGGAGCAAGGTAGGAGGGTTGTGAAAGGGAAACACAGAGAGAGCGGGAGACAGAAGAAGAGACATTCACATGCAGGGAGACAGGGAGAGATACGGACAGAGAGACAACAAGACAGACAGAGGCAATCGGAGACAAACTTGGACAGAGACGGAGGGGGAGAAAGTACAGCTGCTTGTGGGGATTCACGTGGGCGAAGAAATTGAAGATTCCTTTCTGAGTCAATACTCTGAAAGAAACCCAAGACTAGACTGACAATCACATGGGAGACTGCGGGCAAAGCGGTGACAAAATTTGGGGGATGAAATTTTGGCAGTAAGAGGAAGGGCACGGGAGAGAGGACCTACAGGAGTTTGTAGGCTTCCTTCATCAGTTTGGGGTTCCAGTTGTTGAAGAAGGAGAACTCGGTCCGGGTTTTTTGGGAGTCGTGATTCTTCTTCTGCATCTCCATCTCGGCCACATCTGATTCAGCCCTCCCTCTCTCCTTCTCCACTGCCCTCTTTCTTTTCTTGTTGGTGTCTTCCGCCTTCTTCCTCTCGATTTCTTCCACCCTCTTTCTCTCCTCCGCTGCCTCCTCTGCCATCTTTCTTTCGATTTCTTCCCACTGTCTCTTCTCTTCCCGTCTCCTGATTCGCTTGAGATCTTCTTCCTCCGCCCTTTTCATCTCAATCTCTTGACACTGCCTGCAAAAGACACGAGAGTACAGGAATTAAAAAGGAGACAAAGTGAGTTTTAAAAAGGGCATTGAAGGGACTCGATCTGTCTACGCACAGGAGACAAAGTGAGTTTTGAAAAGGGCATTGAAGGGACTCGATCTGTCTACGCACAGGAGACAAAGTGAGTTTTGAAAAGGGCATTGAAGGGACTCGATCTGTCTACGCACAGGAGACAAAGTGAGTTTTGAAAAGGGCATTGAAGGGACTCGATCTGTCTACGCACAGGAGACAAAGTGAGTTTTGAAAAGGGCATTGAAGGGACTCGATCTGTCTACGCACAGGAGACAAAGTGAGTTTTGAAAAGGGCATTGAAGGGACTCGATCTGTCTACGCACAGGAGACAAAGTGAGTTTTGAAAAGGGCATTGAAGGGACTCGATCTGTCTACGCACAGGAGACAAAGTGAGTTTTGAAAAGGGCATTGAAGGGACTCGATCTGTCTACGCACAGGAGACAAAGTGAGTTTTGAAAAGGGCATTGAAGGGACTCGATCTGTCTACGCACAGGAGACAAAGTGAGTTTTGAAAAGGGCATTGAAGGGACTCGATCTGTCTACGCACAGGAGACAAAGTGAGTTTTGAAAAGGGCATTGAAGGGACTCGATCTGTCTACGCACAGGAGACAAAGTGAGTTTTGAAAAGGGCATTGAAGGGACTCGATCTGTCTACGCACAGGAGACAAAGTGAGTTTTGAAAAGGGCATTGAAGGGACTCGATCTGTTTACGCACAGGAGAAGGGAACACAAACTTAAGACGAGAGGAGCTAGACGTCAACAGGGTGAATAAATTACAGAGAAACAGATTTTCTGAAGATGAGCTTCGAAAGACCCTTCAACAAAGCGCGTTGCATCTCATCTTTGAGAGCTGTTGAATGCAAACGAGGACAGAACTACAGCAGCGTGAACTGACAGATGCTTTTGTTCGTTGTTCGTCTCTTCCTCGTTTCCCCAGTCGAAAGGGGAGACGGGGGCCGCATCGTTCAGAGAGATGCAGGTCGGGTGTGCGAAGTCTCGCACGGTGCTCTTGTGGTCAGCGGCACACCGGTCAACAACCGCAAGGACTTTGTAATGGAGCCCCGTGTGTAGCAACAGGTTTGTGGGGCAAGTCGGGTCGATCCTCTCGGCATGTACCGAATCTTTCCGTCGCGCCCATTCGAGAAGACAAAAAATGGTCCGTAGCACTGTTCTGCTGGTGCCAGTTCTTGGTCAGACCCCCACTCACCGAGCTGTCTCTGGTTGTTGATGTACTGGCCGAAGGTTTTGAAAGCAAGCCCGCCGTCTCCAGAGGGATGACTCCAAAAGTTGGGCATATTGTTATTCTCCTTGGCCATCTCCTCAAGCTTGTCACAGACCTCATTCCGAACCGCACCATGTGCCTCCGCGCTTCCCTTCGTCCAATAGGCAATACAACCGTAAAGACAGTTGCCGCCCCCTTCCACATCAAGACTCAGTACGAACAGCTCTTTCATACCTGAGTTTAGGATTCACGGCTGGAAGACGTTTCGAGAACACAGGGAACAGGTCGGAACAGGTCCCGGGAGATCACTAGGAAAAATGCGCATCACCCATGCACAACAAAGAAAGCTACAACAAAGCACTCTCTGCACACAGCGAGATGCTTCCAATGGTCAGCATAACGGAGCACTCGGAGATATATACTCCAAGACGATGCAAGAGGGTATGCACTCATGGAGACGGCAAGATGCCGCGTATATATACGCGCCGCGAGACGGCGAGACGCGCATCGGGGACCCCATATGAGACCTTCACCAGGCAAGTCTTCTGACTCACAAGTTCGGAGTTCCCCGCTATTGAGAAGTCCCCGCAGCTCAAAAAGTTTCTCAGCTTACCCTAACTTTGGTCACTGTCTTTATAATCCTTTGACCAACAGTGTTTGAAGATGTGAAAGGCCCTGTCTTCGCTTTCCATGTGCTAGAGGCTGAGTGACCAGCAACGAGGGTCTGCTGTCTGAAAGTCACGTATTCAATCATTTTTATAGTACCAAGTGGGAGAATCTGCTATACTCGCTCATCCCTACACCACCACTTTGCTCTTTCGGATCGGCAGACCATGGCAACCACGTCAGCTCTCCTTGCAATCGCTGTCTCGCTCCTTTTCTGCAAAGGAGACGGCACGGGCCGCCAGGAGGCGGCACCGACTCCGTCGTTGCTTCCGCCGGAGAGTTCACCCCTCAGCGGAGAGCGACAGAATTCCGACACGAACATCAATCCAGGCAACTGTCCTCGGACTGACGAAGACGGACTATCTCCTGCAGGATTCATGTGTGGTTACACAGTGGAAGGGTCGCAAAGAGGACTCGGCACCGTCAGCAGCGACGCACAGTGCCTGAGCAAATGCCGAGCCGAAAGACAACCGGGAGAAAACGGCTGTGCCTTCCAGTGTAACGGCTGCTGGCTGGGCCTTGCACCGCTTTGGAAAGGTGACGTTGGCTGTTTCATTATGGCCCGAAAAATCGATGCTGCCCCCACCGCCCCTCCTCCCGTTGCCTCCGCAACACCCGCTTCACCCCTCATCCCCCCGCTTCCGTCTCCAACGTCTCCGCTTCCGCCCCCTTATCGCACTGACCCATTGCCTGCCAATGACGAGCCTTCGAGTGCTGTCGACCTGACGGGTGATCTCTCCGACGGCCAAGATTCTGTAACCGTCAAGGGAACTCTGGCCGGGGCCACACAAGACGCCCATGCATGCCGGCCTTCTGGGGGGGAAGACGGCGAGGTGGGGGTTTGGTACAGGCTCGAGCTCTCAGAGGTCTCCCTTCTGGCTGTGGGTGTAGAGGCAGAAACAGCAGAGGTCAGCAAAGGGGTAAGTACGTGGCTCCAAGGAACCTGCAAAAGCCACGCTACACTCCTTGAAAGCGTGCAAGACCGGCTCGTCTCCCGCAGTGGAGTTCTGTGGACGGTAGAAAAGTCGCCTGTAATCACATTGATTATGAGTCCATACTTCTTTGCTATCACTTCATGCAGGGGGGAGAAACTTCTGTTGGGGTTTTTTTCATGCTCTTGGAAGGGCTCTCATGCGCAGAAGCGCCTTTACATAACTCTTGCAAGTGCCTCTTCGGAAGCTGGAAAAGCAGCCATGAAACACTGCGAGTGCCCAACGGGTCCCTTCTGATTTGGATTTACAGTGATGACTCCTCGGCAAGAAGCTTTCAGCTGCAAATGCAGGTCTCACACTCCATCGGTGAGTTTCGAAGGGGATCCGTGCATTTTTTTGTTCTCTCTTTTATTTATTCTGCTTCTCTACCGCATTGAGACTCGAAGACTTAAGTCTGAAGCCGACGATTCCTTCTTCTTTTGCCTCGATCCCTGCTTGCACCGCTCTCATCTTTCCTCGGGTATTTCTTTGAGGGATGCATTTCGTTGCGAAGACTGCTTAATTTTTGGCTGCTTTTGCCTTCTGTCAAGTCGGTTCTCTCTCTCAGTTTCGATTTGAGAAGGGATGCATCGAACAAAGAACTCTTCTTTTTGTCTTCATGGATGAATTTGTCCGGAAACACTCTCGTTGACTTCATTCATCTTTGTGTCCCTAAATTGCAGCTCTTCAGGTCCGTCCTCGGTGGGCGACTCTTGGGTACTCCCACTCTCTGCTGGTGGACGATGACCGTCAGATGTTCGCATTTGGGAGGAATCGAGACGGACAACTCGGAGTGGGAGACTTCAGCGATCGGCATTCTCCAACCAAAGTGCCTGGCCTCTCTGAAGTGATAGATGCCTGCGGAGGGGGGGGGGACTTCAACGATGATCGTGGTCACTCTTTGGTTTTGGTTGCCAACGGAACGATTTTTGCGTTCGGGCACAACTACTATGGGCAACTGGGATTGGGTGTGAGGGGCAGTGCAGATGGAGGGGAGGTGGTTCCGCGTGAGGTGAGCGTGGATCTCTCAGAGGGGGGCGCGTCTTCGGGAGTCGTCGACAGGCTCGCGGGGGTGGTGTGCGGGCACCAACACAGGTATGTGGGTATGCGTGTGTGTGCGTGCGTGCATTCGCGCGTGTGAGTGCGCCTGAAGATATCTGTCGGCTCTCTTCTATCGAAACGAAGCATCCCTTGTCACGCTTACCCGGTCCTACTCAACTCTATGTGCCGCTTTGCGTGCAGCGCTGCATGGACAGAGCAGGGGCGGCTGTTCACATGGGGGAGGGGGGGGAGCGGGCAACTAGGGCACGGAGACATGGAAGATCATTTGAGTCCGAGGCTTGTGGGGGGGGCCCTCCTGAATGAGACGGTGACGGGTGTGGTTTTTGGAGGGGCTCACACGGCAGCAACGGGGCACACGCTTGCTGTCTGCGCGTCGGGGGCAGTGTATGCCTGGGGGTCGAATCTGCATGGACAGCTGGGCACGGGAGAGCACGAAGAGCAAGCACTGTTTCCTGTTCGAGTTGTAGTCGGGGAGGGAGGGGAGCAGAAAGGGGTGTCTGTAGCTGCGGGGACCTCCCACTCTGTGGTTCTGACTCGCTCCCGGAGAGTATACAGTTTTGGGTTGAATGATTACGGCCAGATCGGTCTGGGAGACCGGAGGGATCGTAGAATCCCCCAACTAGTAGTCGGTCTGTCGGGTGAAGTCAAGGAGGTGAGCTGTGGGGGTGAGCACTGTCTGGCTCTGCTGACGGACGGGCGGCTCTACAGTTGGGGGAGAAATGACGGGGGACAACTGGCCCTGGGGGATTCTCAAACTCGGTCCAGGCCTGTTGAGGTGCCAGGAGTGAGAGTGGAATCGCTTGCAAAGAGTTGTGGGTATGACAGCTCGTTCGTGTTGACGGAGTTGTGGGCGCTTAGTGCGGGCAGAGGGACACATGGGCAACTAGGAATCGGAATGAGCGTGGATAGCGTCTCGTCGTTTGTGCCTCTCCTGAGTCAGTCAGTTGGGTTTTTCCTTCATTCCATCAGATTTTGAATTTGTTGTTTGTATGGTGTACAAGGCCCCAGACTTTCTGTGTCACATCCATATGTATTCGCTCTTGCATTTCTCTGAGCAGGCACGGTCCTTTTCCGTGTCTCTCGTTTTTTGGATACCATGGCTGTCTGACGGGGTGTATAAGAAAGAGACCGCAAAGCAAAACATACACTCCGGGTAAACCTTCAGATCCTCCACTCCGTTTTTTTCGGTTGTTTCTGCAGAGAAGCCTGGCCTCATGTGTCCGCATTCATTTTCATGCATTCATACATACAGAATGCATGCACAATTTCTGCAGAAAAGCCTGGCCTCAGGTGTCCGAAGTCTTTGACCCAACAGGCAGATAAGGGTGTGGCGTTCTGGAGGGGATCAGAGGAGGAGCTCCTCGACTCAAGAAGAGACAAATTGGGAGTTAGAACAAACCCTCAGAGCTCTCCAGGGATGCTGCGCGTGTCGTTCGAACCACAGGTTGAGGATGCCCTCTTTCAAGTCGGGAGCTATGCGATTCAGGTCACGGCATCCTGGGAAGGGGGTGGGGCTTCGCACTGCCTTCTCCGCCTGGATGTGATCGGTGGGTCAGCCGTATGAAGTGAAATGAAATGAAGCCTCTACATTGAGTTGAGTTTTTTTATCGATCGTTTCAGCTGCAACTGTAGAGACGATTACGTTCGGGGAAGGACTGCAGGAAGGGTCCGGTGTGATTGTATGTCTAAGATCGCTACCAGCTGGTGCTAAGGAATGAAGTCTCCCAGCAACTTGTTTGGCCGCCTTTAACACTACTGTCTTTCAACTGAGGTTATCTTCGTCTGCTTGGTGTTGATTACTCCTGGATTGGCAGCTGTGGATTTGCCAGAAGCATCTTTTGATAGACGTCTTTGTGAAGCTGTGCTATTCTGACTTGATATGTGTCTTCAAGCACTTCTCGAACGTTGTACGTGTTCACGGTCTTCTATCTGCAGATAAAGAGGCCCCGTTGCTCATCTGTCCCCCACCCCAGAGACTGAAAGTGAGCAGGCAAATGCCGTCTCTCAGTTTTCCTCGGGGCCCAACTGTGAGGGACAATGTGGAGGCCCCCGAGAACGTCCGTCTGACCTTTTGGACCCCCAATGAGACGGCACTTGAGCGTCACTTTTCCTCTGAGGAGACTCTCAACGTTCTGGTGGAGGGGACAGACATGGCAGGAAACACAGGGAACTGCACGATTGTTGTCACCGCTGATCGCTGCCCTCTGAACGCTGACAGACTGACCGCCGAGTCTGCCTGCCTCTGCAAGTCAGTCAATGACTCTGCCTGCCTCTGCAAGTCAGTCAATGACTCTGCCTGCCTCTGCAAGTCAGTCACTGACTCTGCCTGCCTCTGCAAGTCAGTCAATGACCTGCTTTCCGATACTTCTGTCAGTCAGAAAGACTTTTCCTATCTCTCTGTGGCCCACAGTCATGCAGCCAGTTCATAAACCGGAAAAGGAATGATGCACTGCAGCGAGCAAGGGCGCGAATGAGCTCGCGATGCCAGCAAGGAAAAAGGGTGGTAAAGAAAAAGGAAGACACGGGAAGGACAGAAAAGGACCCCCAAAAAATGTCCATTCGCAGAGGCACAGGACGTTCCCATTACTGCGCGAAAAAGGAGCTACGTTTGTCTGAGATCTACTGAGAAGGAGTGCTGTTCCCGTGTATTGTTCTGTTGTCTAGCAGAGTTACTCGCTGTGTTCTGTACTCTTAAAAACCTGCATGTATTGTGCAACACATGCACGTGCATGAATTATTGCAGAGAGAATTTCTATCGCAGCTCCCCAGAGGAGGGTTTCGTCTGCCGTCCATGCGACCCCAACAGTTCCAGCCAACCCGGCAGCAGCGCCCCCTCCGACTGCCGATGCAACGAGGGCTTCTACAGAGACACAGATGTGCGGGGCGCATCCGTCTGCCGACAGTGCAGCCCCAACAGCGGGAGCATTCCAGGGTCCATAAAGCCCTCTCAGTGCATTTGCATGGAGAATTTCTATTTTGTTCCCCCCGACACAAAAGCACCTGACGGCAGTATTTTGACATCACTCCCCGATATCATCACTCACAATGACCCCCTCACTCTTTTCACATCAGGCTCCTGCCAGCCTTGCCCCTTCAATGCGACCTGCAGCGGCCTCCCACTCACCCCTGCGCAAATCTCCCAGGTCCTCAAACACAGCAGCAACCTTCCAAAAGCTCTTTCGGGTTCGAGGGCAGACCGTAGAGAGCTTCGGGGAGAAAACGCATGTGGTACTCAGACTGAAGACTTTGCCCAGACTCTGTCGCCCTTGCGCCTCCTCGAGGCACTCGCACAAGACAGCCTCCAGCAGATGCTGAGGGATCTCATGGCACACCCCCGGCCGGTCCCACACACGAACTTCTCGCTTGTACAGCGCTGGCCCCGTGCGGTGGTTGTTCCATGCCCCTTTGACAACACCTGTCTGTCTGTTGACCCCCCAAACGACGACGACAGTTCTGTGACCGTCAGCCCCCTCCAGGTCCATTTCCAGAATGAGACGGCGGGGACTGTCTGTCTGTCTGGACATGTGGGGGTGAGTCGATCACGTTGGATGATCGAGAAGAAGTAAATCTTTCTGTGTCTACTGGTAGCCTTTCTGTCTTGAAGTAACGAGCTTACCTCCGTTTCTGTTATAGACTGCTTCAACCTTGTGCGAAGACTTCATGAATAGAGGCTAAGTGTGCAGGACTTTCGCTGTTGTGAAGGAAGCAGCTTCCCTCTTGTCCTCACGGCTTTTTCCTTCTGCCTCTTTGTCTTTGCCCGCAGCCTCTTTGCACAGAGTGCGAGAAGGGGCTCTTATTGCTGAGGAGAGGGGCGGAAATCAGGTGCCGCCAGTGCCCCTCACCCGGTCTGAGGGTCCTCACAGCACTCGGACTGTTTCTCCTGTTGGTGGCTGTGGTTGTGGTCTACACGTTCGTGGTCACGAAGGACAATCCGAAGCTGGACGTTGCCGATTACGCCATCGCTGTGAAAATCCTCACAGTGTTTCTCACTTGCCTAGGCTTCTTGGCTGACCTGGCGCGTCCTGCATTGATTGTATTCCGAGAAGAGGTTTCACAGTGGGTAGGGAGTGACAGAGAGAGCTGGGATTCCTCTGCGGCTTTCTTCATGGTCCGAGCGGCAGAGGAGGTCCTCGACGTCTTGAGAAACATTCCTACTGTTGGCGAGATATTCAGCATGAAGTGCCTCTTCGATTTGTTTGATCGGACTGGAAGTTCCAACATGGCAGGTCGGGAGCTGCTCTCTCTTCTCGCCCCCCTGGCTGTCGTCTGTTTGATTGGTACTGTCGGGTTCCTGGTTGTTTTGTCCAGTTATTGTTGTGGAGCCGGCCAGAATGGAGAAGGAGGGAAGCGGCAAGAGAGCGAAAAGACTCGCCTGAGCAGTGCAAACACGAGAGCATGCGCAGCAGCTGGTTCCAATGCTGCGTGTGTGCCTCCGGAAAGGAACCCAAGAGAAGCGGGGCCCTCCAGAGCGGTCTCAATGACCGCCGCCGGAGAGACTGGAGACGCCGATGCCGTCGATGCATCTGCACAGAGCTTCCCGTTGGTGTGTGAGCGCTTTCGCATGCGTTTAGAGTTTAACAGGCGATGCCTGGGTGTCTTCCGCCGTAAGTTTGACAGGGCGACGAGCTTTTGGGCTCGGCTTCACTCCCTCCATCAGGACATGACCCCCGTACTCCTTTCCACGGTGTTCCTTTGGGCTTCGTCTCTTGTGGAAGCTCCAATGGCCTCCCTGAGGTGCGAGCCTCTCCATCCTTCTCTAACGGAGCGCCGTCTCCACAAGTTTCCTTCAATCAGATGTGTTTGGGAGAATCGGGTCTACTCACGATGGTGGTATGTGTCTTTGGGTGTCTTGTTGGGGGGGGTGTTCGGTGTACCCCTTTTGGTTGGGTCCTTGATGCTGTTGGATAGTTCCAGACTCAGCGCGGGGGGCAGCGCCAAGCGATCGTTTTCTGTCTCGAAGGATGACCAGACGGGAGAGAAAAGGACTCGGAGAAGGCGAGGAATTTTGAAGCGATGTGTTAGGGCAGGTGTCGACAAAGAAAGTTCTCAGACAAGCTACTCTGTGTTGATGCAGAGAAGTGGTCGCATGCGCTTGGCTTCCTTCCGTCGGCAATTCAGTTTGTTGCTGGGGGGATAGCGTGATTCACTTATCTTCTGGGAGCTGGTCATATTCGCACGGCGTTTGAGCATTCCGCTCTGTTTTCTTGCCCCCAGCGCTTCTGCGCGGTACGCGATTTTGAATGTCCACGGGGTCTTGTTTTTCGCCCTTCAGACAACTCTACGCCCCTATAGGTCTGCAGCCCTCAACTGGCTGGAGAGCTTCTCCCTCGCTGTCTGGTATGCTGGTGTGAATGTCTTGAAGGTCAGTAGCGCTTTCTTTCATCGCATTGAGTGGCGCTCTCCTTGTCCTGTTGCGCTGTTTCTGTCGTTTCAACAATGTGAGTGTTTGAACACTACATGTCATCATCTGTGCTTCTTTGTGGGCCTTGAAACTAGCTCTTCTGCCTTGATGTTATTTTTGCAGGTTGTAACAGACACAACGATTAGTCTGGCAGTCAGAGTGGTCCTCGTTCACCTGCTGCTCACCTTGATCGCTGCTTTCGTTGTCAGGTGTCTCGTCTTCATTCTCTCAGACCGCCTGTCTGTGAAGAAGGGGGAGAAGGAGACTGCGGTGTGGACCTGCCTCCCTCCACGGAGATTGAAGGAATCGGGGTGGAGGCGGTGCACAGACAGACTCAGTCCATGTTGCTGTAGGGGTGGGGAGAAGAAGAAAACGGGAATGTCATCTTGCGGTAATGCCGTCCATTGTCGTTTCCTTTCTCGAACATTCCGGTGTGACAAGCACACTGATCAAAGCCAGTGCTGCAGTGGGGGCGTTTTACGTGTGCGCCTGCAGGAAGGGGGTCACTCCCTTGTGCCCGTCAGGCTACTTTCTCAAAGGGCGAACAAGAGGAGGGAACGTGTTCTTCTAAAGTCGAGGGAGGCAGTGGTAAAGAGGAATTCGAGGTTCAATTTTGAGGAACACGACACACGGAGGAGAAACGAGAAAGTAGAAACGCAGCCCTCGACTCGAGAAAAGGACCCCCAGGCTCAAAATTTGCTTCCGACTTTCTTCCCGTCAGAGCGCCGCGCCTTTGAGCGCTGCTGGAAGCACATAAGCACAGAGGTGCGTGAAGTACAGAGGGTATTGGATTCGGAGAGAGAGAGCAGAAAGGTAGATGCACATTCAGTAGCGATAGAAGAGAAAGACTCTGGAAATGTTCGAAACCTTTCCTTCAGCACTTCTCCCCAGGACCTCCGTGACCTTCCCTTGCTCCACAGTTTCTCCTTTCGTCTGGGCCTTCTGTCGGGGGGCTCGATGGGAGACGGGCGGGCCAAGGAAGAAAGGGACAAACTGTTCATCGCCAGCACATGTGAAGACACTGCAGAACACTGTGTAGTCGTCAGAGAGCTGCTCAGGGTCCCTCATCCAGGCGCTCCTCCTCCCAGCTGCCCCCACGGGCAGATGAAAGACAACTGCAGGGTTCCGCAAGCCGCCGCTGCAGACTTGCAGGCGGCCGCTGGGGCCTTGGAGGAAGAGAGGCGTCAGCAGTGGGCGGGAGAAGGAGGAGAGGGGAGGGAGGTGTCAGTCCTTGCCGAGCCTGCTGACCCTCTTCACCCTCTTCAGACCGCACACAAAAGAGAGGGGGGTAGCGACTCTCAGATTCAAAGTGAGATGTCTTTGTCTTTTTCTTTGGACGGCCTCCCCCTCTCAGACCATTCCTCAATTCTTGACTTTGCAGACAAGAGAAGCAGAGCCATGCCGAGCGACTCTCGCCCTCACGTTCCTCTATCCCCCCGTGACAGCACAGCCGGGCTGCCGTGTCTTGCTCGTGATAGCGTCCCTTCTGTGAGGGTGACTGTCACACCGGTAGCTGAACCGGTTCTCTTGAGGGATGAGCACCAGGCATCTGCTGCTGTCCCTCAGGCAAGCAGCGCACATCAGCAGTCTCCTCGTCAGGAGACGCCCGCTGATTCGGAGAAAATCAAAGTCCGGAGGCCCACAGCTCAGACAGGTAGGAACTCTGACTTTCCTCCCCAAGGTCAAGGAGCTCTTCTAGAATTTGAGAATGAGAATGACTCAAAGCCGGAAGCCCTCTTGAGGACTCGCCAGGATAGGAGCACCATGATGCTAGGCGGACGCGAGACGTTCCATCCTCTCTCGGGGGGGGAATCTAGGTCGGAGGTCACTTGCAAGAGTGGGAAGGACGGAGAAGGAGAAGGAGAAGGAGAGGGACGGGAAGTGATGCGGTGGAGCGAGGAGGATGCAGAGACTGCAGACTGTAGTTTACGGGAGCGATTGATTTCGTTCCATAAGGACAGAGATGGGAGTGGGGGGTGCACTGACTCTCTTCAGAGATGGATGCACACGAGTGCAAGCAACCGAGAGAGAGAATGCTTTCGGAGAATGACCGCAGTCGGCCGTGCTTTTTTCGATTCCCCCTCGATACAGAGCGGGCTGGGGGACAGGGGCATTTCATTGAGAGAGTTCAGAGAGGGGGTGCAACTTCTGTTGCATCTTCACCCCGCACAGCTGCTTCAGGTAAGTCACTGTTTTAAAGTCAGGAGGCAGAAAGGAATGCAGAAACATGCATGCTGGTCCACAGATGGACACAACCTTCATTAATTGGGACAATCAGGCCTTTCTTTTCGTCCTGCAGTGGCTGCATCCTTGCCTGCAACTCTGATTGTGTGGAGTCTTCCCAGTTTTACGCATCTTGCTGCTCATCGGAAGCACACTTTTCTGGGTATGCAGTCTGCGCCCTCTCTCTCTCTCCCTCTCTCTCTCTCTCTCTCTCTCTCTCGCTCTCTCTCGCTCTCTCTCTGTCTCTGTCTCTGTCTCTGTCTCTCTCTCTCTCTCTCTCTCTCTGCGCTAAATCCTCAATATCAAAATCTTTGGCTTTTCTGGTTCTTCATTTGGCTATAATTTCTTTGCCGTTGCAGCTGTATGGATGCTTTCTGGCGGCCGCGTGTACAATCCTGTCCTCTTCTCGGTTGCCACTTTGAAGTAGCGGCAGGCAGGATCTGCCAGGCTCAGATAGGTTCTAATTCGTCTGCGTGCTTTTCCTACTAAGCATATTGAGAAGGACCTCACTGAGGAAGGAGTTTAAAGAGTTTTCTGACTGTTTTCATGTCCTTCACTGTATACTGATCGCTACTGATTGCCTAGCTGATTGCAGCATTGCTAGCAGCATTGTATAGTTTTTTACTGTTGTTCACATTATTATTGGATTCTTGAATTTTTAAACAAAAATAATTCGACTTCATATCCTTTTTTGCTGTTGTGCATACAAATAATTACACTGTGCTATTAGGAGTAACTACCAGCCCTTCTTAGAAAGCTTTTGGTTACCATCAAATTGGCTAGCAAATTGTTAACCCAAATTTGGTAACTCGGGGAGTCTGAAAGCACTACCGTTACCGCGGTAATCTGGCCGTATATCTGCCCGCAAATGTGTTGAATCGAGATCTAATATAGGAGAAACCTAGGGAGAAACGCATCTTTAAAAACTGTGTATGAGTAGAGTACGACGTAAAAAGATTATTTTTAAACTTTTTTTGTCTAAATTATTTCTATAATATCAAGAACTTGACTTCAACTTATACATATTTATGGACATAAGAGAACTTTACAATAAATCTGTCTTTGCTACTCGATTTACCCACTAGTTTGTCTAGCTTAAAAAAATGATTATACCATACTGATGATGATGATGATGATTGAGGGTTAAATCCTAGATTTAGCGACGCCAAATCCCAAGCCACTAGCAAGGCTTTGAGGACAACCCAGAGCACACATTCATGGGGGGGGGGATGAGGAAGCCTGCATGCCAATCGGATCGATTCGCCTCAACTTGCCTTATCGACAGAATGGACCTTCTTGAGATAGTCGGCTATAGTTTGGAACCGCTTCTAGGCAGAATTATACACAACAGCAACACCATATCCTTCATTTTTTTCTCATTATCAGAAGTGCCCCTCCCGGTTGCACCTGCAACGCGTTGTGCGATCTGTATTCTTATGTTAATGGGTGCTTTCTGCTTCACAATTTTGTACAGTTCTTTCAGCCTGTTCCGTTCCCTTTCTGTGTCCTTACATTCCGTCAGAACATGAACTTCATCTTTGATCACACGCGAGGGGGACAAACATTTATCGCACAGCCGTTCCGGTTGGGTTCTATCTATATCCCCCCCTGTGAGAGCCCTGAAAAGCGTACGAAAGCCTGCAGAGGACTGCAACAGACTCTTTGGCAGAGGTTCAACACTGCACTCTATCATTTCACTTCTCGGACGCCATTTCCTTTCACTCAGAAGGTGCATGGCCAAACGCTGTCTGGACGGATTCTCTGATTGGAAAGGGGAGAGATTCGCAAGGTGGGGAAAAATTCCGTCTCTGTCTCTAACGTTTCTAGTTTCTTCTTTCAACCAGTCGGACAGCCAGGCACCCTCTACGGTCTTTTTTGCCGTCCTTTTCCTTCTGTCCTTGCCCTTCCCTTTAAACTTGTCCCCCACCATACTTGGCAATAGAGGCCACAAAAGGGAGCAATCTAATGGAACGGCCAGCCATTTTACTGTCTTAACAAAGGGTTCACATGAGCCAGCCAAGCACTCATTCCACACTGCCCGGAGTAGAGCACGGTCGATCGATTTGATGCATTGGATGAAGCCCCCACTCAACTTACCAAGTAGAGAACTGAATGGCTCGAGAGAGAAAGAGAGAAGGGAAGGCGAAACAAAGGAGTGATGAGAGAGACCAAAACAACATCGAACAAAACGTAACTGTAATGCATCGAGGCAGGCAACATCTGTCTTTCTCAGTGGGATCGTTTCCAGTCCATACAGCACGACTGGCAACCAGAGGGCCTTGAACAAAGTAATTTTAGAAAAGGGAAAAACAAAGCTCAGAGAAGAGAGAGTACCAAACACCGCCCCCAAAGCCTTCTCTGCCGCCTCAATGCGGGCTTCGACTATCCTGCTAAGGTCCCCGCCCTCAAAAACCCAGTTGCCCAAATACTTATATTTATTCACCGCTTCCACTGGTCTGCCTTCATAAAGAAAAGGGGTCCGGGGTACTAGGTCGGGGTGGGGGGAGGAGAGACGCATAACTTTTGTCTTCTTTAAATTCACCTTCAGGCCGTGCTCCTTACAATGGTCCTCGAGGCGAGACAGGCGTTTCTGCAAGTCAGAAGCACTGTGAGCAAACAGAACAAGGTCGTCAGCATATCCGATGCTTTCGATTAAAATGTCAGACAGTCTGACAGGAGTCTCTCTATCAGTACCCCCAGCCAAGCTTTGATTCCTGTTTTCATTATCGGAGCTGACAGACTTATGCAGATTGTTGATGAAAAGAAGAAAGAGGAGAGGAGAAAGAGGAGAGGAGAGGATCTAATATAGGAGAAACCTAGGGAGAAACGCATCTTTAAAAACTGTGTATGAGTAGAGTACGACGTAAAAAGATTATTTTTAAACTTTTTTTGTCTAAATTATTTCTATAATATCAAGAACTTGACTTCAACTTATACATATTTATGGACATAAGAGAACTTTACAATAAATCTGTCTTTGCTACTCGATTTACCCACTAGTTTGTCTAGCTTAAAAAAATGATTATACCATACTAAGTTTTTGTTACCGAAACAATTAACGGTAATCAATGTGACTCTACATGATTACCGTAACTATGAAAATGGTTACTAAGCGGCCTAACGGCCACTTGGGTAACCAAATTAAGTTGGTTACTCTTAACAGCACAGTGTATAAATAATACAGTAAAATTTATATCACCATAAAAATATACTACTTTAACTTAGATGAAAACTAGTATTCGTCACAGTGGGCTAATAGTTTTTACTCTGACACTGGCAGACTAAGATCTATTAGAATCACCTCATATTGACTGTATATGATATGATTGACAAAAAAAAAGAAATTTAATGTTATGAGATATTTTTTTTTAATTTTTTTTTAATCCCTGTGCAGATTTTTTTTTCTCGGAGGGAATTCCTAGGGGAATTCCCCCTCAGACAACGCCCAGGTTTTAAACTCTACTTTAAAACATATAAAATAATCGTATGCGTATCTTATATTATTGCACTACATAATCATCACAGAATACTATTAATCTGGACTTATGTACTCTAGCAGGCATCAGACTGGCATCTACATAATAATATGTAGTAATAATATATAAGAATGCAACAGCTAGTAGGGATAGCTATCATATCGTATCGGTATCGTATCGGAATTTAACGTTTCAAAAAAAGGGGGTATCGTCAATAATTTCGATACTGATATAAAATTTTTAGCGTACAAGGCTAAAACCTAGTGCAAACAGTATCATTCGTCAAACTAAAAACTTTTTATAAAAATCTCATGTTTTTAAAGAGTCAACTTTACTTAGAAAATCGGCTCTGAAACGTTTAGAAGGCCAAACTATAAGGGGGGCTTCGCCCTTTTAACCCCCCCCTCTAAAAGAGTCAACACATCATCAGATTGACAATGACTTCATCAACATGTCGTTCCTGGAAATCTTATGCCAGACACAAACTGTTAGACTCGTTTTTATTCTGATGGGTGTGCTAAAATCACCCAAATGCAAGTGAATGCATACAAAATTTATAGTAAAACGCAGACATCGACATGCTATTCTGCACTTACAAAGGAACCATGTAGATTTGCAGCACAAAAAAGAAAGAAAAAACAAGCTACGCAGCAAGCAGCTTAGGTTAGACTCTCTTGAGTGACATGGTGGTTGATACTCAGCAAGCGAAGTGAAGAGAAAATTGAGGTCAAAGGTCTGATAGTGTACAGCAGTCTATATGTTTATCTGTATGTGTGTGCATCTCCATGAAAATCAACCAACACGCAAAACGGCCAACTGAAATTTTAAAGCTGCAACAAATTGGTAGAACACATCCATAGTAAGACAATCTTCAGCTTTCTAGACTGTGGGGAAGCCCTCTCCTTCCTCTACAGAGCGGGCACATGTGACAAACTTACTGGTCATTCCAGGGAGAGCAGATCCAGTTCCAGAAAAATGAAAACAGCACTGCTTGCGGTATTAGGAGTTCCTTCTGCACAAGTAAAAGCATAAAAAAGACCAAGACAAACACGTTGGACTATAAAGGTTCCCACAAGGAAACAGATAGACGGTCCTGGTATTGTGATTCAGAGGGTGTGAAGACCTAGATGAAGACCGAACCGTTGTAGGAAGCTAGGTCAACGTCGAAAAACGAGCAGCGAGTCGCCAAATGGCAAGCTTTTATAAAAGATAAGGTCATCAGAAGCATGTTCAGTGGTTGAACATCAATGGTAAAGTGACAAGCTTCAATGACAGAGTATGGATGTCACCAAATGACAGTGACCTCACTTATAACTGACCTTTCCGAATCTCAGTTCGCCCATGTTGATATTCTGGTCAATCCGGTCACTCCTGAAGCTCCAAGAGTCCCAAGACGGCACAAAAAGAAGAGACAACACTGTGGAAAGACGATTCTTAGACTACTGTCCTTGAGTTGTTTGGACGTTGGCCAGTGACCTAACTCCGACAGGTCAACAACGGGTCAAGCAACTCTACATGCTGAGGAGACAAAATTTCTATCCACCTGACGTTTATAATATGCCCACACCTTAGCTTGTTTTTTCCCCTTCTGGCTGTTATGATGCTTTGATTGTCTAGAAGCAGTTTTATTTAGAAAACGGAAATGATGAAGCTGTGTTAGATCGGATACAGTGAACATGTAGTCTTGTCTTGAGGCGCTGTTCCGGCTGCTGAGACTGAATTCAGTGTACGCTCCATGGAGCCGGTTCCGTGCATGGAGCCGGTTAGGGATGTACGGTATACGTGTTACTGGGCCCGCGGCCGCGCCTGGTCTTCGAGCATCGAGGCCCAGCCCGGCGCACGTCTGGCCATATAATAATCCTTCACAAATATTTACAAGCTCTAAGTAGGCCGATACTAACCGATATTCGGCCGCCCGAGAAAGAACCGATAGTCGATACTTCGATACCGATACCGACACGATACGATAGCTATCCCTACTAATTGCTGCACGAGTCTACTATATAGTGAATTCATACAATCTCACCTAGAATCTTACTTATTCTATGACTAAGTCTATTGATGATACTAACATATAACATAAATTGTTATGGTTAAAAAAGAGCTAGCACGCTCTGAACAGTAATTACTAACTATAGTGACAGTATTGAGTCTTAGATTGAGTCTTTCCACCTGTAATTACTTGTAATACCATTGATGGACAGAAGGAACGCGACTCTCCCGCCTGGGCGGCATCTCAGAAAGGATCAAGAAGAAGGGACGGAGGAACAGAATCCGACTCTCCAAAAAAAGGGAACTGAGACAGGCAGGCAGTCTTTTCTGACACAGCAACAGGGAACAACGGCGGCGTCCTTCCCTCCCTGCCTCTATATAGAGAGAGGGACAATTAAGGTGTGCCCTCCATAGCTGTACACCTGCTCACTTGGCAGGTGGCTTGCAGTCAAGTGAAGGAGGCAGGCATGCAGGCACATACATGTACACCCTCCTTCTCTTCCTGCACACAGACGGCTCCCTACGCACAAATCCCCTCCGACCTCTTCCCCCTTCATACGTTCCCTCTCCATCCTGTCCATTCAATCAACGCTTTCCTGCCCACGGTCCGACTGCTCCTGGTTGGCCCTTCATGTCGGGCATCTTCAGTTCGTCCTTGCACATCTTCTTGAATTCCTCGTAGGTGATGTACGGGTTGTTCTTCCTCCCTGCCGGATTCGCGTCTGGGTCCATGGCGCACTTGATCATCTCCAGCAGCATCTCGTCGGGAATCGTTTCCCCGAGAGTGCCGCAGGCCGTCCTGAGAGGATCGAGGGGGGCCGGCATTGGGGAGGACAGAAGATGAAAAAAAAGACCAGAAGGAAAACGACGGGCAGTGTCTCAAGAACACAGCATGATCGAGGGGGAGAGAGAGAGAAGGGGGAGGTTAAAAGACGACACCAAAGAAACAAAATCATGCATGGACATTGCATGCAGCCCCGCCAGAACCGGAGAGAACAAACAAAGAGCAGAAAAAAAAAAGCCGCCAAACACTTTAAGCCTGATGGGGAGTGAAGAGACGAGACAGGGGTCGAGTGGAATGGGTCCTTAGTTGGGAGGGGGGGGGGATGTGCGGGACAGCAGCGAGAGAAAAGAGAACGCCCTCTTTGTGTCTGCATGCATGTGGGGAGGATTCTCGGGGAAAGACGCAAACAAGAAGCGCCCACCTCTTTGACGAACATCAAAGGAAGACCAACAATTGTGCAAGGAAGTGGGCGGGCCACCACCAGGCTGTGGTAGTCAGGCTAACAAACGGGGCAGAAGGAGATGTTGGAAGGAGCAAAGCGACTGAAGAAGAGACTGCTGGGCGGACTGACTTGAGAGCAGAGAGGTCGCACTTTCCCTGCAGGTCTTTGCTCCTGTGGACGTTGAACGTTCTCCATGCGCGTGCAAATTCGTCCTCTTCGTCGTTTTTGTTCTGCCGTGGCGGTATTCATGTGAATGTAAAGATGTAGAAACATCTCCACACCAACCAGCGGGCGCGTGCACTTTCCCGCTTTTTCTTCTCGTGGGGCTCGGTCCGTGAGAAAAAGAAACACAAAGGGGCTTGCTCGAAAAAAGACGCCACGAATTTGATTTCAAGTTTCAGGTGGCACAAACACCCACCTTCCGTTTTCTTGTCTTATGGGAAGCACGCACTTTTCTCCATCGAAAGGCAATGGTCCTGTCAGCACTGAGCACAACGAAACCAACCTCTACTCACCCACCCACCCACCCACCCACCCAGCCAACTGCTGACCAATTGTTTCTTCATCATGCTCTGAAATTCCTCCAGGGTGATCTCCCCGCTCCCGTCCTCGTCCACGTTCTCTTGTACACGCTGCAGGCAGCAACAGAAGAAGAGGGGATCTGAATTATTTGAAGAAAGGAAAGTCAAGAAACGTCGGGAGCACCAGGGATGCGATCGGAATGCCTTGTGGTCCGATTTGACTGACCCAGTGACTGACAGACTGACCTGGCTAAGTGACCAAAGCGGCGCTTCAAACAATGTTTCTATGTGTGCAAAGTGAATGCAGTCACCCAAGCGTCTTATCACAGACGGGCGAGCGTCTCATTACAGACGCGCTGACTCAATGTCACACTGACTGACCGACCAACCAAGGATGCGGTTCACTCTCAGTCCTCCACTTCCAACAGGCAGTGATTGATGTGTGTAAAGCGAAAGTATTTACCAGCTTTGGTCTGACTGAGCAGTCACCGTCTGCCCGCCTGCCTGCCTGCCTGACTGACCAGGACAGCGTCTTCAATCTTCTCCTCCATCTGCCGCCTTGCTTGAGGGTCCCTCAATGAGGCTCCCCCAAACTTTTTGTGCAGAGCCTCCTTCAGCTCTTCCAGGGTGATCGCACCAGAGTCGTCCTCGTCGAAGAGAGCGAAGGCCTTTTTGATCAACTCATCCTGCTGGTAGTTGTAGTCCTGCACACACAGACACAGATACGCACACAGTCAGTCAGTCAGTCAGTCTGGTGCAGACTGGCAACACTGAACAGGATCTTCTCTTCATCCCCCACCCATGCACCTGCAACGTTTCCACAGGTCTGTCAAGGCTGGTGGAGGGGGCAGCGAAGCCTGTGAGCCCCCTGCTGATGCGGGGAGGGGACGACATCGGCACACAATCCTCTCTCGCAGAGTGAGTGGGCAGAGGGGTTCAACACTTGGGCCACTACGAGAACAACTCGAGAGATGCGGCTGAATCGAAAAAGGTCGCTGATCAGCGTTCAGTGCAGTGTGTAGGAATCAATATACAGCCAGGGAACTTGCGGCCTCATCTGAGCCTGTTCTGAATTCTTAATTGGTCTCGATCTGCTCAAAACTTGTCCGTATCTTGAGCTCGGACTCTGCATGCATGCCTTCGATCTGGTCCCGCGCGGCATGGTCCCGGCGCTGCAAGCGCGTGCCGGCCGGCACGAGCTGTGCTTAGGTATCCTTCTCCGGCAATAATATTTTTCTCAACACCAGACAGAAGTAAGCACAGAAGCGTCTAGAGGGATTGACTTAATAAATTATGATCTTATATCCCAATATGAAAGAATAGTAAACCACTAAAAAAAACTTGTTTACTCGCTAATTATCATATCAAAAGTGTCACGTAGAGCTAGTAAAGCTGTTTTATGATAGTTTTGGTGATGATTACTTCAAATTATTTAGAGGTACCCCCCCTTAAACATGATGTCGCTTCTCATTAATTATAGATTACTATCCAGGTCGCATACCTGGCTTTCCATTTAAAAAAAAATGCACTTTCGGTTGAGAACGGGCAGTCTGGCGGTTAAATAAAGAAATGCCCGCCCCAACGGCTGACCTTCAGGTTACACGTGCAAGTGTTGTACTTCAGGATGATAATCAGACATCACAGACGCACCTTGTTCCTTTTGAGTCAAATAGTGTGTGTTCTGCTCTTTTTGAGAGCGCACAGTGGATCAATGAGTCGAGAGAAAAGGGGCTAAAAGCCTGGGCAGAGGAAAGTACAATTTTTCTTGGGCAGACGCAGACTCAGAGTCACGCAGTTGAGGGAATTTGTGGTATAGTGCGTGTTCGCCCCATTCTTTGATAGAACTATTGACTATGGCACTTATGATGCGCCCTTTGCTGACCGAATGTACAAGCTTCTTGAAGTGATTTTTATGACGGAGCCGACTCTGCAGGACCAGCTATGGTAAGTATACCCTAGAGTATACCAGGTCAGTCTGGGTTAGTGTACCTAGTCCGTTTCTTGTTTTGTCTCCATAAAAAAATGTTTGTCCCTCCTTCTCATCAGTCCTGTGTCCTCGGATTACTGGTTCAGGCAGTAGGCTCTATATCTGATGGTGTTTTGTTGTGTGATGCATGCAGCATGCAGAGATCTGTGAGATAAAGAAGAATCTGATCTCGGGTTTCCAAGTAACGAGCATGGACTTCTCAAACCCCAAAACTCTCACGTCAAGAAGTGTCTGTGCTAACCGTCTTTAAAACAAATTGATTTAGATAGTTGGAACACGGGTGGTGAGGCCCCTTGCAAACTTTTTGAGGGTGACAGACTAGGTGACAGAGGAGGGAAGCCTTTTGACGGCCGTCCAGAAGGTGTCAGAGAAGATATCGGAGAGGCCCGCGGGGATGCATTCGTCTCTTGATGTATCTACGGTGAAGACTATTTTATTTGTGCATCTGTGCAGGCGAGTCGTCATTGAGCTGGCTTGGGTTGCTTATCCAACAGTAGGTCAGGCGGTTTTGTTTCATAGAGCCCCCAAGTACGACAGAGGCGTCACCATTACGGTGTGGGAGAGGGTTGTTGGTTGCATTCAGAAGCCTCCTCCAGAAGAGAAGGGGTATTTGTGGACCTTCTAGTATACAGACAAGTCTAGCAAAGCAGACAAGTTGAAGAGTGTCGTAGGATTTGTGGGAAAGATGCGATTGAAAGATGGGGGTGGAGGTAACAGACCTGGGATGACAAAAAAATTGGGGAGCTCAGCAGGAGCAGCAGCAGCAGCCGCTGGTGCTTCCACCAGTATCCTTAAATACAGAAATACTACCCACCCCAGATACCATCATGGGGGGGCGGCATCTTCGGCTGTCCCTCCCATTTCTTTCAAGCCTAGGCTTGTGCCTTTAAAAGTGAACTTTTGCCCTCAAGTCGGACTTTTATCTTAACTCATTTAAAAAAGCCTAAATTCTAGCCTAAATTTGAAATCTTCCAGGGGGGAGGCCCTGCGGTGGCTGAAGATTCACCTACTTCCTTAGCCGCAACGCCTTTGGGGGGAGTGTTTGTGGAGGAGGGGGATGCAGTGATGGTCAACGTCGAAGCTCTTGAGTTACCACCCCAACGGCAGTAAAAGGCAGAGGCAGAGGTAGAAGAAGAGGAGGCTGACCGCCCTTTCGTGCATCCCGTGTACCCTGAGAGCATCACCGCACAGAGATAGAATCAGATGATGGAAGGAGAGGAGGCTAGATATAATAAGAGGATGGAGGAGAGGGTGAGACAGAGAGAAGAATAGAAAAAGAAAATTTAAAGCAAGCAGAAGACTTCGACTCCGATACATCATGATGCAATCGGCTGCCAATCGTCTACCTCCCTGAACCTAATGTCCACTTGAAAAAAAAATATCAAGATCATCCGCGCCTGTGGCGTGGCAAATCAAGTCTATCCAAATTTGCGGCCTAGCAAATCTCATTCAAAGAATAAAAAAAAAAAAATAAAAAATAATAACATATAAATAAATCAATATATTGCCTTTAAAATACTATTCTGCCGCTTGTCGGCCTTTCCGAGGGGCTTTTCTAGAGCTTTAAACATACTCTGCAAGAAGGCGGGGTCTTCCTTCGACATGTTGAAGGAGTAACCCCAAGGGTGGAGTTGGGGGTCCGGGTATCGCACGAAGAGTTTCCTGCCAGAAAGCCTTCTGCAAGTCTCAGTTTCTCTTAGACCCCGGCAAAGCAAGATCAACCACCAACACTTTGTAGGCAATACTTCTGATGCTGTGAATCCTTCTTCTGTTGGGTCATGTTGGATACTCTGAGAGGCAAGGTAATTGAACGAAAAGTCTGAAAGTCCATCAATCTTGTCGATTTTTTTTTCTTCAGGGTTATTTGGATACAGTTACACTTCGGAAGACGGGTGGACACGCATGCAGTTGCGATTCTTTAGCATGCAGCTGCATGCTACCTTTCAAGACACCGCCCACGCCTGCGGTGCGGCCGGTCAAGACACTGCCTACGCCTGCGGCGTTGCCTTTCAAGACACCGCCCACGCCTGCGGCGCTGCCTTTCAAGACACCGCCCGTGCCTGCGGCGCGGGCGTTCAAGCCTATCTAAAAATGCGGCCCCACCATTCAAGTGGACATTAGGTTCAGGGAGGTACAATCGCCCTCTCTGCAGATCTAAAGGCCTTCAGCACACAGCAAACCGCAGCATTTGCAAGGCTGTCTATCAGCTACATGCAGCTCAGACTACGACTGCACAGCAGACTCCACCAGCCGTTCGTGCCGCAAGAGTATTCCCAGTCGAGCCAATCCACACTTTCGTACCTGGAGGTCAGGGAGTGCAGGTGAGCCAGGCATTTCTGCACAATGTCATGCAGGGAGGGCCTGGCCCTGTGCAGGGGCCCGCAGCTACTGCCTCTAATTCGACCAGAATGAAGACCAACTGAATCTGACATTCTGTATGTTGTATTCCCGCCGACCACTCCATTTTCTGTCGTTTTTTGTGTACTCTTTCCTTCTCTCCCTGTTGTTTCTGTTGTTAACTTCTTGTGTCTGCGAAGAGTGATTGTTACATAGACAGTCGGACAGACTCTCTGCGGGCCGGGGCATCTAAGGGAGTATATGTACAAAGAGTAGAAAGGCTCTGTTAATGTCGAAAAGCATTATAGGAGGCTGGAGAGTCAGAAAGAATGAAGAGGACTCAGAAGAGAGCGAGAAAAAGAGTCGGCAGTACCCGAATCGAATCGTGAGAGAGAGAGTCAGGAATATCCAAATCGAATTGAATGTATATTATCGAGAAAGGAAGGAATATGAATCTGTTGGGTTTCCTTCTATTGCATATTCATGTAGTTGATCAGGGCTTGGAAACAGTTAGGTGGCTCGATCGTTATGTACAGATCTTAGACGACATGCAGCACATTAAAAGATTCTGGGTGTAGAGATGTATATGGAAAAGATTCACAACCGTGTTCAGGGCTCTTTCACCTTAGCGCAAACCACCCAATCGTTCACCCAATGCATTAATCCAAATATATATATATATATATATATATATATATAATTTGGGCAAGCAGGTTGATTCAAAAAAGCACGTTACACCACGAAGCATAAAAAATGCAAAGTCACAAGATCTCAGCATGCTGCGCTACCATGTATGAAATTATGGGTAAAAGGATTCGCAAAAGAGAAAGAGATGGCCTTGATTGATTGGTTTGATGAGCAGAAAGGTGCATACATATGACATAATTACGAATCACATGTAATCACATGGGACTGCCTAGTGTCTGTTCTATACATTCACTACCTTTTGATCCTTGTGGAATGTTTCGTTTGTCTTAGTATGTTTCCGTATGTTTCTTCCCTCTTCTTGTTACATCTCCCCTTCCTCACATGTATGCAATGCTCGCGGACCGCAATACCATCCGTTACTGCCCATGTGTTTTTGATATGTCCGCAGGAGTCCATATGTATTCCTGAGTTGTGTGTTCTCTTTTTATTGGTTGTGTGGTTTTATGCACGCAATTAAATCAAATTTCTATAGATTGTCAGAATTTGTCACAACACACTTGTTAGATCTATCAAGCAAATGCACCTTATAAAGTTTTGATGGGTATGATCCTAATCACCGTCAATATATCTGTTACACTCAGCAGAAAAGTTCTTATGCAAGCGACAAGCCTGACGCACCTTCTTGGCATAGAAAACGGATACCATTCTTAAAAGAACAAGATTTGTGCCATTGTTTCTTTTAACTATGCATGCCTTTACAAAAAAGTTTGTTGTTCAAATGCTGATTGTCATGTTAATCGAAACACTTATGCTCGGCTATACTCGCTGAGTCCTTTCTTCCTATATTCTGATAGTACAATTCAAAAAGTTGATTCAAATAAAATCAATATACAGCATATTTTTTGCTATTATTCGCTAATATTATGTCATCAATTTTCTGTTACTCTACATATTTTCTACACCAATCCTGTAAGGTTACACAATCATTTTTTTTCAAAATGTTTTGTTACACATTGTTTTGTTACACATTTTAATAGAATTTTGATGAATGAATTAGTACACACTTTAGTGTGCATTAATTCAAACCATCACAGTAACTTTTAGGAATATATTAAGTACACACTTTAGTATGCATTAATTCAATCTATCACTTTTACTAGCACTTTTAGGAATGCATTATTACATACTTTAGTGTGTATTAATTCCACGTTTCATTTTCGTTTTCTTCTTAAAGTTTTTCTTCAGGACGCGGTTTGAGGATACTGCTTTTAGAGTAATGGTGTCGTCAGTAACATGGCAGGGAGAGTTTTGAGCACTGGAGGCAGGGATAAAAAGAACAAATACGGGAGCAGAGGGGGTGTCATGAGAGGGACGGTGGATTTGTCTAGAATTATTGCACACAAATTGTTACACACTTTTATGTGCAACAAGGGGGGGGTCAGGGGTAATTGTTACACAATTAACTTTGTGTAACACTACAGGACTGGTGTAATGTTAAACTTTTCTACCCGCTTTTACCACCGTTTATTCTCAAATTCTGCTAACTGTATCCTTTCCAACGCTTATCAAACACTTCAAAGTCATGATTAGCAACGAATTTGAGTAATTTCATTAACCTCTCGTTGGGTATCAGATTGGGCCCCGGATTAGACAGGGAGCCGTAGGATCCTCAACGACCATCCAAATAGTATGCGCTACCGAAGGAGCTGTGCATGGACGGGTCGTTTTAGCGGCTTGCCAGGGTAACACTCCATCAAGATGCAATCCTCTACTATAATTGTCTACTGGGGCCCGGCCACTGTATATAGTTAATCGAGACGGCGAAGGAGGCTGCATGGCAGATAAAGGTAGCTTTTCGCTGCATGCTTTTGCGCAACGCTAAACGTTCAGCCGTGGAGTCTCGAGGACACTAAAAGTAGTGAATAGTAAAACAAGAAGAGAAAAGGAGAAGTCAAAAAGAAAGGACCGTCCAGTCAGTCGCAGAAAAGAATAGAAACCCACCCACCTACCGCATCAATGAACGTAAAATTCTTATATTCTCTTGTTTTCAATTATGACCCTTTGCTGAAAAGTACTGAAAAGCCGATTCCATTACTCGGGTGGTGAATCTGTTACTGGCAGAGACGGACCATTCTATACTGATGGGTTGAGATGAGTGGGAGAGACTATGAGGGGAAGGGATCCTATAAAACGGCTGTGGGTAAGGAGCCGTAGGATCCTTAACAACCGTTCAAATCGCATATGCTACCGAAAGAGCTGTGCATAGATGGGTCGTTTTAGCGGCTTGCTGGGGCAACACTCCGTCAAAATGCGATCTTCTACTATGATTGGAAAGCAAAGGGAATACGTGGACCATGGCTACACGTTCAAACGGCCGGCGGCGCCGCATGTAAGACGAAAAAGATGAAACGAATATATCAAAAGACAGAAAAGTAGAGAAAAAAAAGAGAGAAAAGGAAACGACAGTTTCAAAAACCCTAGTCAAAAACTAAAACGGACGATCTGTTTCGGGGAACTCTTCCCATAAGTCAAGAAGACTGACAGGCTCTGAGAAAACAGGTGACCTGCATCTCTCTTTCTAAAGAAAAATTGAAAGTGTTTGAGGTCAAGACGACCATGAGTATATCTGAAAAGATCTCAGACCTCCTGACACATAGAAAAGTAGACTCGGCGTGCAGAGAGCACCCAGTCTGGACCTCATTGACAAGTGATAGTCAGTGACCTACTCAGGTACTGCCAAGTGCCGCCTGAGGAAGGAAGTATATGAGAGCAAATCTAAGGGTCTTTGACTCAAAAAAATTTTCATTGCCCCTTTCCTCCTATTCTGTGAGTGCAGCGCCCAGAGAGCAAGGAGAGAACTTCTGCTGTCTTGACAAATCTTGATAACAACAAGCAGCTGATAGGCCACAACAGAAATAGGTCAGCGAGCCTGCCATAGCCTACTAAAAAAGAAGGCGAGTCAAATAATGAAAGATCATGCGAGAATTGTGAAGTAACAACCGCAATGAGACAAAGATGAGACGAGACAACAGCTGTTGCCTAGGCTATTGCTTAGAGAGTACAGCAAAATAACGATGAGAGAGAGGATTGGATTGGTTGAAAAAATCCTCTTACAATAAGAGAATCACCCCTATTCTAAATTTGGTCTCTACCTTCTTGCACACAGGTCTCCGACACAATGGCCCCCAAGAAGAAGGCCGCGGGCAAGCCCACCAAGGAGACAGGGAAGGGGGCTTCTCATACGAAGGCACCGCCTAAGGCACCAACAAAGCTGAAGAGCCCACCCTCCGCAGCAGCCAAGGCAGCAGCAGCAGCCAAGGTTAAGAAACTTCAAGAGCAGCTGGAGGCTACTCAGGCTGTGCAGAAGTTAGTGGAAGAGCAAGAGGGAAACCCCGAGGGAGAGTTATACGGGGAAAAAGATGAAGAAGAATAGTTCTCGGCCAGAAGATGCTGCACTCTGGGACTTCCTGATCAAAGCAGCACAGAAAGAAGATGAAGCAGCAGGGTATGCGCTCCAATCCAAAAAATGAAAGAAAATGTTCTTGCCTCAATTATAAAAACTGAAAGAAGCAGTGGTAGAAAAGAAAGAGAAAGAGTTTAGGAGAGAGTCGGAAGCAGCAGCAGTAGCAGCCAACGGAGACGATGAGGTCGGGGGTAGCGATGATGATTCAGAGCTGCTCTTTAGGCAGGGAGTCTACGAGCCCGCTCCCTATAATGATATATAACAGCTAGCAGTCACTTCTTAAGAATTTGTCCAAGCGGCCCTTCGGATCTGCCCCCAATGGAGAGGAGAGAAACCCGAAACGGCAAGCCGCACTGATGGGGTCTCAGCCGGATCAACTTGAATTTTAGGGTTACCGTGGGTAAAGGGTATGAGCAAGGCAAATGCTTGTCGCGTGTTTCAGACCCTTTGTGCAGACGACGAGGATTTCAAAGAAGCAGAAAAAGAAGATGTCCCTATCTCACTCGATGACGACCTGCTACACCTGTCTAAACTGAATGAAGCGATCGCAGCTAAAGCTACAGAACTAAGAGCGATTATACCATCTCTCTTTATGACAGCACCAACAGTTGGAGCTATCCTCACCAAGCCCTCGGCTAGGAATGGCACCTGCCAACCTTGCTCTGAAAGCCTCAGAGCTCCCAAACCCATTTGAGGAGGATATCACACAGCACCAGACAAAGTGTTTCATTGAGGATGGAAACCCTTAGAAAGTTGCTGAGCGGCACCAGGTCTCCTCCTGAGACACTGACCCTCCCAAGACTGCGTGGTGGGTACGGGTGTTCTGAAAAGCGCAGATGCCGTAAAGGCTCTCAAGCAAGCCCACCGGGATCGCAAAAATGCAGTGATAAAGGGAGAGAGAGAGGCTGCACTCTAGATTGGGGGCGTGCTGCAGACTGGGAGCCGTGTAGGATTTCGTTAGGCGGCCGGATGTAAAAAACTGCTTGGCATAGGGAATATCTCAGCCTATAAAGTACTATAAAGCAAGCTTACAACCAGAACCGCCTTTATGACTTATCGGAAATACCCTCTGCCAAGGTGTAAATCCTACATACTATGATCTAGTGCCCCACTAGGTAAAACTATCGAACTATAGAACAGGCGGCGACGGGCCCGGCTATAGCTAGGCTATAGTTTGAATGGAAAGCAAAGGGAATACGTGAACTAGGGCTGCACGTTTAAACGGCCGGCCGCGCCGCATGTAAGATAAAAAAGATGAAACGAATATATGAAAAGATAGAAATGTAGAGAAAGAAAAGAGAGAAAGGGAAATGACAGTTTGGAAAACCAAAACGGACCCTACCTTCCCACCGTATTATTTGCACATCATACATTCTTTCAATCGCACACCTGTTAAGAGCAATCACTCGAGTAGTGAACCTAACTTTTCAGGGAAGGACTATTCCGTGACGGTCCTGGTTGTGAAAGGTGATGTTTATCGTTAGTGGGGGGAGAAGTATGAGAAGGGAATCCTGAAAACACATGGAGTAGGAGCCGCGTAGGATTTCCTTAGGCGGCTAGACGTAAAAAGCTGCTTGGCATAGGGAATATCTCAGCCTATAAAATACTATAAAGCAAGCTTACGACCGGAACCGCCTTCATGACTTGTCGGAGATACCCTCTGCCAAGGCGTAAATCCTACGTACTATGATCTAGCGCCCCACTAGGCAAAACTATCGAACTATAGCATAGGTGGCGACGTATAGTTTGAACTACCGGGGCCCGGCCACTGTATATAAACCCCTGCCCTTGAATTTTGCTATGGGAAAAAAAAATGTGCGGGCCTCCAATACAGAGCACTCGTGCCAGGGCCCGGGCCTATACGCTAGGGACCCGCCATGCTTGAATCATGCGTACATGCATTGACAACCAATCAGACTCAGTCAGAGTTTGCTTTCTTCTCTGTATGAATTGTTGAAGTGAGAGATGATAGACGGCTTCTTTGATTCTTTGAAGCGTTGTTCTGTAGTCTCTTGACTTTTCCGGAAAACTCCCGCAGGTTATTTCGTGAAAATGTTGACTTTTAGGGTTCGATTTTTCATGTGTTGCTTACTTTATGAGCAGGGGGGAACAAACATAAGCCAGCATTTTGACTGAAGATGTGTTGCTCTCTCTCTCGAAAGTAGCATGATCGCATTGCATAGAGAGGGATAACCCTTTTGGCCGTGTGTGCGTGTCTTGCTGGTCAGCGTGTCCCCCCCTCGCCTTTCTTGTGAATGTATGTGAGCACCCCAGTTGAATTGTTGGAGACGGCATACTGTTGTTTATTTACTGTATGCAGGTACCCAAGACTAACTATACCAGACCATCTTTGGGGGTGCTGGCCCGACGGGTCAAAAGATTGTCTAGGATAGACCGCCCCTCCATAGCCAAATTCAAGGGCAGGGGTATATATTGAATATAGTCAATCGAGACGGCGAAGGAGGCTGAACGCGCGTGCACAAGCGCACATGCATCGGCCGCGCGGCCGGGGCCGCGTGCATGCATGCACATGCATGCATGCAGGCAAGATGGTCCAAGAACTGAACGCGAACGAGCCAGCCATCTATCGATATATATATAGTGATATATACGTCTGCATGAGGCAGCCGTTGTTGGAAGCTGTGTGGGCGACTTCTCTGTGATGGGGATTTCGGGAAATTTGTGACTGTCGCTTTTCGTTTGGAATTAATGCAGAGCCGTCTCCTTTTCCGAATAATACTGACAAACGGACCTCTAGCTGAATGTTTCTCTTTGTCCTTCCCCACTCTGTCGAGGTGCACCTCTCCAGATGCAGCAGGAGAGGCGCCAAGCGTCTCTTTTCTGCTTCCTCTTCCTCTGTGTTTGATCGGATACGGACAGTCAGACAGAGGGCTCCCCGTCTCCTCAATCCCACTGAGAGCAAAGGAGCAGAGAAGTCCTCAGAGGCTTCTGAGGAAGATGACGGACTCGCCGCCTTCTCCCCCCATTCCCACGCAGGCGCCCCCCTCTTGGTGAAGAAACTGCTGACAGGAGAGGACGTCGCCCTCCAGGTGGCCCACTCGGCCCGTGCAGGCATAAGGGACCCCCTCGTGTGGATGGACCTAGGCAATCTGGTCCTCTCGGTACTCACCCGAGTCACAGCCGAGGAGCTGGCAGGCATTGCGACTGGGATGGCCAACGTTGGGTGCAGAGACCCCGTGGTTCTCCGTGCTCTGACTGACGCTCTGTATTGGCGCACCCGGGCTCGAACGGCGGCGCCGGGGGATCTCTCAAGAGCTCTTGACAGCTTCCGGAGACTGCGCTATCGTCCCCCCATTCCCCAGATAGACCTGTTCTTGAAAGTTCTGTTGGACGGGAAGAGGGGGGTGTCTGCTTCTGAGTCCGTGCTGCTCCTGCAGTTTCTCGTCCACTGCCGACTGGACAACACACAAGCGGGTCTGTCCAGATCCCTCGCGGCTGAGTGGGCTTTCTTAAAAGTCTGCGATGGCTTGGGAGAGTTGAGTCAGACGATTCTGGCCACAGCTGCGGCTCTGTTTGCAGATCTGGACGCAGCCAATCACGCGTTGTTGGATGGAATCTGTGACAGCCTGTTGAGGGCAGACAAGACAGTGGACACACAAGTGCTTGTACAGGTAGGTCGGTCTGTCTGTCTGGCTGTGCGTTTGTCTGTGTGTTTGCCTCTCTCTCTTGTGAGACCCCCCCCTTCATTTTTATGTTCGTCAACGAGTGAAAGAGACGCGTATGTGTTATCATAAAAGGCCTATTCTGCTCCTATCCGTCGTTCCGTTTCGTCCCGGTCTCTCTAAATATTTTTCCTCCTCACTCTGTGTGCATATGTGTTTCTATGTCTACTCTCTCTCTCCTTATGCAGGTGTGCCGGGTCTTGCGTCGGGCTGGAGTCCGGCAGCCCCCTCCCTCTCTGTTTCTCCTCATGCAGCGGCACTGCGAGGAGAAGCTGAGCTCTCTGTCGCCCGCCCACCTGGCGGCTCACCTGAGGGCCCTCGCCTTCTACGGGTGGAGAGACTGCCCGATGCTTCATAGGTCAGGTAGGAAGTACACTTCGCGAAGGAATGAATGCAGTGAGGTGAGATCAGTACACTGAGGACTTTTCGTGTGTTCGACAAAGGGGAAGGTGGAAGGTTGTGCTTCAGAATTTCTCTTTCCGGCTCACAGGCAGCACGTGTTTTTGCCAGTTGTCGGTTTTCGCCTGCGTCTGCAAGAAATCGTGCGGGCCAAAAGGAAACACTATGGCATTCATTGGAATGGGTTTGTCTGCTTTAAAATGCTCGCAATTGTTTCTGCATCCATACCGTACGCACTTCATGCAGCCTATGCAGAAAGAAAGAAAATGCATCTCGTGAAATGCAGGTACGGAAAGGCGGTGGAAGCCACGGCAGGGAACTTTCGGTCGAGGGAGCTGTCGGCCTCTCTTTTTGCATTTGCCGACTTGGGGTACAAACACCGGAGTCTGTTTGCGTCTCTGGCGGAACTTCTTGCGAGGGAAATGGCAAAAGGAAGGGGAGGAAGCGGTGAGTTGAGCGGAAGGAAAGACTTGTGCATGTTAGTATTGGGATCTCGTTCTGTGTTTCCTTTTCTGATTCTCTTCAGAGTCTCCCTTCCTTCCTGTGACGTTGTATGTCCCATCCATGAGGCGATTTCTTGTTGAAGTTCCTTCCCGCGTTTCAACTGTCTATGCCTCTTCATCTCTTGCATTGCACTGAGCTTTGTCCTCTGCCATGTCTGTCAATGAGCAACCCCTTCTCTCTCCCTCCCTCTCTATCCCACTCGGATGCAGACCTCAAGTTCTCTCAGCAGCCTCCCCTCGAAGCAGGGAACGGTGATGGGGGAAACAAAGAGACGGAAAGAGCAGAAGGAAGCCGTGTTCCTCCAGACATGAGGCTGAGTGCCCTCTTGAGGGTGTCAGAGAGGAGAGAAGAAGAGAAGTGGAGGAAGGCAGATAAAGCTGCAGAGACGGAGACGGCCGTGCACAGAGCTGCAGAAATGGTGAAGATAGTCCTGAGGCCCCACAGCAGCAGGACCTCCGCCTCCCGCTCCTCCTCTGCGTTCACCCCCCTCACTGTGGCTCCCGATGCGACTGCCGCTTTGTTTGCTGCGTTTGGGGCTCTGGGTGTTCGAGACGTGAGTCTCCTCAATGCTTTGTCAAAAAGCCTCACGCGGTCATTGACCGAAGAAAGCAGTAAGGGACATAAAGAAGAATCACAGGAAGAGACGAAAGAAGGCCAAAAGAGAAGTGGAGTGTGGAGCCGGGGCAAGAGCTTAAGAGAGGGGGGGATTGGGCGTAAAGAGAGGGTCCATGAAGCAGATTGGTTGGCTCCTTCATCAAGCAAGGAGGCTGAGTCTTTGAGTCGGTTGGACAGATTCTTCCTCTCCCCTTTCAAGAGGAGGACAAAAGAACCTGCAGGGGAAAGAGGAAAGCAGCCTGAGACAGCAGGAACGGGAGGCCCAGCAGCTGAGGCTCAGTCAACCCAGCAGACGGTTCAGGAATTCTTGTCTTCTGAAATTCCCCTTTCCGACCGCCTCTTCTCCACCTCTCCTGAAGCAGCGAAGAGCCAGGAGAGAGTTTTCACCTCCACAGCCGTTTCTCTTTCTCAGACAGGAGGGGCAGAGAAGAAGTCTATCGGGGGCCCTGAAACTCCCCTCTCAGAGCGTACCGAGTCTTGGAGTACAGAGAACGCAGGAACAAGAATGAGACTGGATTCCGTGGGGGATCGCTCGGTTGATGTGTTTCCTTCTTCCTCGTCTTCGTCTTCATCTTCTTTTTCTTCTTCTCCTTCTTCTTCTTCTTCTTCTTCTTCCTCTTCCTCTTCCTCTTCCTCTTCCTCTTCCTCTTCTTCGTCTTCCTCTTCCTCCTTGAGGTCTTCGTCTTCTACCTCCACTTCTTCTTCTCCTCTATCTTCCACTTCTTCCTCGTCGTCGTGTTCTTCTTCTTGTCTGTCTTCTCCTTCTGCTTCCTCTCTTCCTCCTCCAGCTTCTTCCTCTACTCCTTCTCTGCCATCAGAGGCAGATCCCCTCACAGCGCTCCTCTCGAGTCTCGGGGAAGGGGGGCAACTCGAGGCACTGGCAACGATAGAGTCGTCCCTCAGGGGAGGAAAGGGACAGTCTTCTCAGTCAGAGTCAAAAGAAAAAGAGGGAACCGGAACGGATGAAAAAGGGCACGAGGGCTCTGCTGAGCGAGAAGGACGAGGAAAGAAAAGGAGGCAACGAGAGAAGAGAGAAAGGAAAGAAAACGAATTATTTGGAGAGGCCATTGAGGCAACAAGAGAAAATGAAAAATCCAGTAGATCGAGAGCAAAACAACCTGCAGTTTCTCATGTAACAGAATCAAGAACTCCACCCCCTTCTGGTCCTTCCAGAACCCAGATCCTCAGGGAGACTGACTCAGTAGGTCAGCAGTGGGCAGAGCAAGAAGAGCAGATCCTCCTGGAGAGACAGACAGAGACAGTGCGAGCCGCAGATGCCGAGCCGGTCGTGTCCCTGTCTGCTTTTGCAACCAGTCCAGATCATATCGAAGAAGTGATAGAGAAAATTTCTTCCCCTTCCCTCCGCTTCCCCTCCCTTCCGTCCCCCTCCTCTGACCCCCAGACGCTTGCCAAGAAAGTGGGGGGATCCACAGCTGCATTCCCACCCGTCCCACCTGCTGATGGATCCCCAGAGGGGTCCCACGGCTTCTTGTCGAAGTCGGCGTTGATCAGGGCAGCAGAGAGGGAGACTTTGGGTTCGATCATTCCACAGAAGAAGAAGGAGAAGAACGCAATTGTGGTGCAGTTGGGGGGCAGACGGCATCTAGGCTTTGTGGACGGGTGGAGGGCTTTGTTTGGAGATTCGTTGCTTCACCCCGCATGGAGCCGAGTAAGGAGACGGCTGGTGCTCAGGAAACACCGAAGAGAAGAGGCAGGAAAGAGGAAAGAGGAGAGCGCAAAAAAAGGGGAAAAGATGGGGGAGCGCAAGCCGACAGAAAGAAGCGCGGCGGGCGAATCACAATTTCCGACGCCGGTTGGGGCACGCGTAGTGCGCCTCCCCCCCGCAGCAGAATCGGAGGGCTTTCTAGTGTCGTTCCCGAATACAGCGAAAACAGAAGTTTTGAAGGGCAGCCAAAAGAGTGAGAAGGGAAGTGGGGGGGATCGAAAACAAAGGAGGGAGAGCAAAGGAAGTCAGGGAGGGAAGAAAGGGAAGAGGGGACAGCGTTTGGCGAAAAGAGCAACGGGAGAATCTGCGTACACGGACATTCGTGCGCGCATCCGGGGAAGGCGAAGAGAAAAAGAAAGCGGGAGGGAGATCAGAAGGGCGCGTTTACGAAGAGCAATTACGGGGCGGGCAGATTTCTCGGTCAGTTGGATGAAAGACTTGCGTGCCTGCATATGCCTTTTTTGAGGCCAAAACAACAATCATGAGGTGTGTTTTGTTGGAAGCGAATGGCTTTTGCGTTTGAGGCATGCATATAATCAATTTCTGAAGCAAACACTGTTTGTTTTCTTTTGCGTTATGCGTCCTCCCAGTGTACGAACGAAGGAGCATGCATGATGAGGCCGGATGCTTTTTGGTTTCTGATGTGGCTGTTGATTTGCGTGATTGATCTGATCCCGCTACTCCTATGGTACTTCAATTACGGCCGTTCTTTCTCGTCCTCGTTCTCTTTGTGTCGGTGCATGGCTTCACTCCCCCTAGCTCCTACTTGACCCTTCACTGCAGGCACCGACGAAATTCGTGACTCTTCTTAAGAAGGCCCGCAGACTTTCGCTGCGTCCCTACGCCCTTCTAGCTGAGAGGAGAGATCTCTGGAGACACGGCCTCAATCCTGAGTCTCCTCTGCGCTCTGTGCCTCTGCTGAGAACGATTCGATTCCTCGACTCTTCTCTGAGGGGGGACGCAGACCTTCTCTGCGACTCCCTCACACCGCCCCCCCTCCTCTTCTACCGGCACGCCCCCCCCCACTGTTCCCGTCTGGTGGCGATGCTGCAGGGGCGAGACTGTGAGAGGCTCCTGGGCATATCTCCTCAAATTCCCCCCAATGCCTCCCAAGAGACCACCTTCCAGACAGAAACACCTGGGCGCATGGAGGCTCGAGCCCATGTTTGTCAGTCGCGTTCCAACCTGAAGGATTCTGATGAGGGAAAAGGGACGCAGAGAGGGAGGCGGCCCGGGAGGGCTGCAGCCAAAGCGAAGGAGAAAAAGAAAGAGAAAGACCCTCGGAGAAGGGCGACGAGACTTGCGGAGATGGCAAAGAGAATCACACCCGAGGAGGCTTCCAACAATTTTGTTGCGTTTGCAGGAAAACCCCATATGTTGTCATTAGAAGAAAAGAGGGGGAGAAGGGGAAGTGGAAATTCTCGGGGACATTCTGGTGGGGGAAGTGACAACAAAATAGGGGCCCCTGAGGCAGCCTGTGCTGAGTTGTTGTCTCTGCGCCAGCTTTCTCTGGTTGCATCTGCGTGTGCTCAGCTAAAGTTTCGTGACGCCGAGTTGTTGAGTGTCCTTTCTCTGAAAATGAAAGAGGGTGTAGACAGAAAGATGGAAGAGGAGAGGAAAGAAGAGGAAGAAGAAAAGCTGAGGAAAGTTGCCGTCATGCAGGGAGGTACCGAGGAGGCGGTGGAAAGGGCCGAAACAGTCGAGAGTCCGGTCAGCAAGAGAATGAGGCTTCAGATAGAGGAAGAAATTAAGGAAACGGGAAAAAAAGAGAAAGTTCTCGAAACCGCACAGCAAGAGTTCAGGCAAGAGAGACGAAAAGGACGAAAGGAGAGGGCTCTCGCGTCTCTTCTCTCCGCGATGGCAGCACTGCAGAGCCTTCGTGTTGGCTCGGCTCTCGGTCCGCTTCTCGAGGCATTCAGGTGAGTCGATTCAGAAAGCCAAGACTACCCAGTCTATTAGTTGTCCTTTTCTCTGTACGTACGCCCACTGTTTACATTCTTCTTCTTCTTCTTCTTGTCCTCATTTTCGATTAGAAACTGTCTGCTTTCTGCCTCCCCGTTGTTCGTCATGGGTGAGAAGTTTGATGCCAGCCCGACCGTCATTGGCGTATCCAAATTACTGCCCCTTTTCCTTTTGCTTCCCCCCTCTGCAGGTCCCCTTTCTTTGAAGATGTCCTGAAGGCCCCTGCCCGAGACTGCAGGGCCTTGTTTCCTCCTGATGGGAGCGCTCCTCAGGCAGCAAGCCTCAGTAGTCTCCCTGTTGCCTGTCTGCTTTTGGGTTACTATGCGAGTGGATTCGCCCGCCTGTGGACTCATCTAGAAGAGAAGGGGAAGGGGAAGGAGGAGGTGAGCTCAGGCCCTGTCGTGCAGACGGAAAGACAGATTTCATATTGATATCTGCGCCAAAAGCAAGCAGCATCTGTACATAGACTTGAAAGGAAATCACTCCTCCCTGAAAAGAAAAAGAACTCGCTCGGCACCCGCGTTACATTTATGCTGGAGGAGAGGGCAAGAGAGAAACTGTGTGGCCAGAAAAGGGAGGACGAAAGAATCGTATTCTGCTTTCAGAATGAATGGCGGCTTTGTCCGACTGTCTCTGTGTTTCTGTCTCTGTCTTTCTTGTCTCTTCTGATTTCTTCGGTCCTCGCTGTTCGATGTTGCAGGATCTGCAGAAGCACATCACCGCCCACACCCAGTTTATCTCCCGAATTCTGGACACAGTCAGCGAACCTTTAGGGCTCTCTCTCCCTGTCTCGACCACCGAAGGCAGCCTCGTGTCAACGATATCGGAGGACAACGAGGAGTCGGGAGGAACGCGGTGTGGACAGAGAGAATCTGACAGGAACCAACAACGAGACCGTGTGAAGAGACGCCCGCGCATGCAGACTCACCAACCTGGCGCCTTCGCCTTCTCTGCCCGATCCCCTGCTCTCCTCTCAGTCCAGTCAGACCTCCTGGAGGCCGTCAGTGGTCTTGCTGCTATGTCCTCTGAGACACTCACTGAGGGAGAGAAGGGCGCCCAGGTGGCTGCAAAACTCCGGTGTGTGTGTGAGGGGTTGAGGAGGGATGTGACAAGGACCCTTCAGAAGTCTTCCTCGGTGTCATTCGCAGAGGCAAAGAGGCCTCAGAGGTTAAACTTTGGGGGGACTCCGAAGGCTTCAGATTCTCATGAAATTGCTTTGGGGGGAGTTGACGCAGAGTTGAGGAGATTGGGAGACGCGAGGAGAGCGGCAGCGGGAGTGTCGGCTGACGTTATGCTGTCGGCAGTTGCGGCAGTGGCCCTTTCGTTTGGGGGTGCCGCCCGGCGTGGGCATTCCTCTTGGGAGTTGGCAGAGGCGCAGCATGAGGGAATGAAGGGGCCATGGAGGGTTGAGAGTGTGGCACAGTATTCAGATCGAAAAGGGTTCTTTGACGACCTGGCGAGGAGTGACGAAGAGAATTTCGGTGGGGCGGCGTCTGAGGTTGAGACTCTTCGTCGAGCGATCGGAGCTTCACGTGAAAAACTCAGACTCGCTCTTGAGGAAAGGGCGCAGGTGTGGCCATATTCGGAAGATGTCTCCGCTCACTTTCGCCACTTTGAAAGAAAAATGGGTCCAACGGCGAGTCGAGAAAACGTGCCGTCTCAATAATAATCAGCAGCGATCAACTAAATTGCCGCCAAAAGCGGGGTACGGCAACAGTAGTAGTCGAGGCGGAGACAAAAGTTACACTGTGGTGTACATGGGCAGTATGGTTACGGTTCAAGATGGTCTTCATTCTTCAAATATATTGTCATCATCATTGATAATTATAACCTAGATTATAACAACAAAAAATCTATTAATTTTAAGAACTTTACGTTAGGAATACTAAATATTAATTTATGCTAGTATTCATAAGGGCTGGTATACTAAAGCTGGTGGTGGTTATGATCAAATGAACGTCGAACAAGTAAAATATGATGACAGAGGTTACTAACTTAAATATGAGTCTATTATATGACATTAAATGTGGTTAAGTTCACCTAGGCGACGCACAGTGGTAAAAAAAAAAAAAAAATCTGAAAACGTCTATTTTTTTTTTTTTTTTTTTAAATTTATTGTATATATAAAAAAAAAATAAAGGTTAAATGACTAGCTTCAACTAGAGTTTGAATCATATCTAGGATCCCAGTTTCACTTTTAGCTTGGTAAACGCTTAAAAAGATTGACCAAAACTAGCTTCGACTAGAGCTTCGAAATGTATATCGTCCTAGATATCGTCAAAGAGCCAGTCAAAGAACTTCTCCTCTGTCTGCTCTTCTGTCTGCATCCATGCATCCATCCTTCTTGTCACTCTTTGCATAGGACAAAAGAGAGCCCCCTTTTCCCTTCGCCCGCCCGCTTGCCTTCGTCCCT
>JAHBMJ010004587.1:57826-79248 GCA_018398765.1 Chromera velia | reverse complement strand
AGACAGACAGACAGACAGACTATATGTTTCTTCTTCTCCCTTCTTTTCTTCATGAACACAACAGACAAAAAGAAAGAAAGAACAAAGACAAAAGAACAGCACCAACAATCAAACAGCGTGGGCAGGGGGCCCGAAAGGTGAGAGTTAAGCGCCCCTTGCCTCTCCACCTCCCGACAGACTTTCACGTGATCACTGGTTTCACACGCTACTCCTCTGCTGCTTCCACTCAAGACAAGAAAGAGAAGAAAAAAAAGACAAGACAAGAACATTCAAAAATCAAAAAAAGAAAAAGGAAAAAAGAAAACTGCACGCGGGGACCGGCACCGTCATGGTCTTTAGACAGGGGTGGGGGGGTGGGGGGGCGTCCCTGCGGAGGGGGATTCTTCTGATGCTGTGTCTTCGTATCTTGCGGGAGGACTCTTTCGGCGGTAACGAAACTCTCAAAGTCCCATACCGAAAGAGCGACGGTGCTGGTGGGGCCGGAAACCTTCTCCAGAACCTCTTCTCTCTCTCAGGATTCCTGTTCTGAAGGGGACGGGTTTTGATGCTCTTGGTCATGCGTGGAAGCTCGGTTGGGGATGTCGCTAGAAGCAGAAGCAGAAGCCGAGGCGGAATTGGGTTCTGCGGCTGGGGCGGAGACGGGGGCTGGCATGGGATCGGGGGCGGCGGCTGCATCTGGCTCTGGCTGGTTCTCTTCTGTTCGGTGCAGCCTTCTTGATTTTCCTGGTGACGACCTTCTCCAGGGGGGTTGCGATAATGGTGGGGCTTCAGGGGGAGGGTCTTCGGGGGAAGCCGGAGGATTCGGCAATGCTGCTGCGATAGCTGAGGAGGAGGAGGACGACGACGAAGAGGAGGAAGAAGAAGAGGGAAGGGAGGGAGGTGGGAGGGGAGGGTTCGGGTCTGGATTGAAAGATGAAGAAGACTGCGGGGGGGCGGGGGCGGGGGGAGGGGGCTCATGAAGTACTGCTGCTGCTTGGATGTGCTCTTTGCACCTCTTCTTTCCGTTGGGGTGGGTTGGTGGGTCGTCAGACCTCGTTCGCTTGAGAAGGTCGCTTTAGATTTTGGACACTTCCATTCACCGTCATCGTTTCTATTGTGGGGGACTGCGCGGCTGGGAGACGGCGATGGAAATGCATTGCTACTGTTCTCTTCGTCGGGGGAAACTTCAGGGATCCTCTGCGCTGGTGGAAAAATTGGGTTCCCTGGGAAGCCGGGAGGGGGTGGGACGTACGGTCGGTGATCCCGATGGCTCCAAATCTTCCCGTTCGGATTGTGGGAAAGCCAAACGAGGAGACGACGGAACCAACCGTTCAAACGACTCAAAAGATGCTTCTGCTGTACCCACTTACGTGTGACATGAGTGTGCCACCCGTGAAGTAGATCACTTGTCGTGGCCCCTCTCTTCATCAACTGCTGTGTGCAGTGGGCTGCGGCTTCTCTGAAAGCGGATAGGGTGGAGCAGACAAATTTGAAGCGTGCCAGCTGACCCTGGAACACGCTTGACATCTGTCAGACAGACAGACAGACAGACAGACAGACTATATCGTCTTTTAGACAGACGGACGGACGGACAGACAGACAGACAGACAGACAGACAGACAGAAAGAAAGAAAGAAAGAAAGAAAGAAAGAAAGAAAGAAAGAAAGAAAGAAAGAAAGAAAGAAAAGAAAGAAAGAAAGAAAGAAAGAAAGAAAGAAAGAAAGAAAAAAAAAATCTGTGTGGGGTGAAATGTCTTGTTGTGGTGCCTTGTAGAAGGAAAGAAGGTGAGCGGATGAGAAGCAAACACTAGATACGAGGGCAGATCAGTGGGGTGGGTGAAAAACGGACAGAAGCTAAAGAGAGAGGGGGCGTGGGTGAAAGATCGAGTCACGAAGGAATGACAGAAGGTAGCACAAATCGGACGTCAGGTGCAAGGAGGGCGCCAACAAAATGCTGAGAGATCAAGGTGTTCAAAACAACCCGGCGAACCTCCGAGGAGCAGTGTTGCACAAATCCCGGCAGCGATATACACCAGTGCGAGGGAGAGAGGACCGCCAGGGAAGCTCCAGCATCTGTGCCTGCACACACACAAACATATCCATACGTTTACTCTGTGTGCTGCTAACCCGACAGAAAAACGGCGCAAGAGACATTCCCCCACACCACTGCGAGAACACGCACATCGACACGATGGTAAAGTGAGTGCTTTGAACACAATTTTCAAGAGCGAAACATAGCCGGAGCTATCAGCACCACGCGGATCCCAATTTTATTTCGCCCATTCAAGCCCTCTCACCTGTCGACACATTCCCCAAACTGGCAACATCGGGATTCGCAGTAAACGTTCTCGCACGATCCCAGTCTGACTGTCTCTGGGTTGTCCTGCGTTGTAAGGACACTCGACTGCCTCAAAGCCGCAGCTGGGAGGCCGGAGAGTACAGCCAGGCATAAAGAGACAAAAGGCAACACAAAGCACCGCAGAGAGACGGAAGCCGTCATCCTAGCTTGTTGGATCACCGTGATGTGAATGCGAGTTCGTCAATCACAAGAGGGACAGTCACTACACGTCTCCCAAGTCAGTCAATCACCAACAGCGCGATTTCTTGCGGCCCCTACGAAGCGATCTCCGGCCGCATCCTCCAACCCTTTTGGATTTGGGCGTCGCGATCTGCTGCGGATACGAAACAGATCCAAATTGACTGCGAGTCTGAGACGATGGTATTAATACGGCAGATGGGACCTGTGACGTGTCGTAAAGGATGTGAAGCTCTTCAAAAGTGATCATCTACATCACGGATGCAACCTGGGCTCGGAGGGAAAATGAGGGAAAGATGGGCTTCACTTTCGTTCGCGTGAACTTTGTGGAAAATCGGGGATGCATGCAATGATGCAAAGTGCGCGCACCTCAAATCCGCGCGCGTACACAAACCAAAAGTTTTGTGCACGCGCACCGCATCATCTCTCACACATCTCGCACTCACACACCAGAGCATGGCAGTGACTGCGCAAGTGACATGATGCAGATCTCCAATCATTCTCCATGTCACTGATGTCAGGGACTGATGCGCAAAGCCAGCAAATTCTTCCGTGACTCAATCTCCACGTAGGGGGAATCCAGATATTTTCGCCGGTGGTTGAAATACAGAGACACTGTAGTGCGAGAGAGAGCGTGGACGGTCGAGGCGGTGGGAAGCATGGTTTTTCCTTGCGAGTGAGAGAACTCTGTGCGCGCATTTAATTGATTGGCGGGAGGGGAGATGGTTGTCTTCAAATCACTCTCTGTGAACCGCCCCTTTTCTTCTTTGGGTTTTGCCGTCTCCGCCGTCTCCTTTTCGCCACAAAGAGGGCAGGGGGCTCTACGTGTTTTCTCGTCAACCACGTCTGCCCCATCTGACAACCACCCCCACTTTCAACTACATCATCAACGAAACCAGCAGAAGCAGAAGCAGATCCACTTTATCGAGAAGGCAGACCAACTGAAAGAGCACCTGCCGTCTCTTCTGAGAAGCCCTCGAGTAGCTGTGGATTGTGAGGGGGTGGCACTTGGAAGGTACGGGAAGCTGTGTCTGGTCCAACTGTCCTCGTTGGACTCGCTCTTCATCATCGACGCTTTGAAGAGGGAGACTGTTGAAGCCCTAGCTCCTCTTCTCATGAGTGAGAAGGTTCTGAAGATTGCGCATGATTGCAGAGAGGACAACGCTGCTTTGTTCCATCAGTTCGGCTTCTCCATGAAGAACGTATTTGACTGTCAGGTGGCTCATCTTCTCATACAAAGAGCAGAACAAAAGAAACAGAAAGGGTCGAATGAACGGGTCAGTCAGCCCCTTTACCAGGCATCCCTGTCTGACTTGACAGCGGAATTTTTGGGATTGAAGTCAACAGACAGTAACGCGTTGAAACAGAAAATGGCCGACGATGAAGCTCTTTGGCATCGTCGGCCCCTAACAGCCGAGCTTGTGAAGTACGCTCTGTCAGGGGTGATGCTTCTGCCGCCCCTGATGGATTCCCTCTCCACCAGAGTAGACCGTCAGATGGTGGTGAGGAAGTCTGCGCGGTATTTGGAGTATTGTCGAATGAACAGCGGGTTCAAATCGGCATCCGAACTTGCAAAGCCAGGCACCCTGGTACAGGCAATGCTGGTCTCTGTCAGTGATTCTTCATTGAAATTTAAATTGAATTGCGGGAGACTGGCGGTGGCATCGAGTCCAGCCGCAGTGTCCCGATTTCGTGAATTGGAGATCGGAGACATTGTGGATGCCTGCGTGTCGAGTGTGAGCATCAACGGGACCTTTGTTTACATTGACAGGTCTGTTGGCTTACTGATCGTGGTAAGGGAAGCGTGTCTCACTTTTCTTCTTGTGGCAAGCATTTGGTCCACGTTCTTTTGTTCTCCCTTCCTTCTATTCTCGCTCGTTCGGTCTTACATCCATTTCTTTTCTCTTCTTTCTTTCATTCTTTCTCTGTGACTTTTGGCGTTTCAGCGTTGTCTCTTTTTTTTTCTTTCTTGCCGCATGCATGTTATGTTTTCGTCTCGCACAAGAACAAGAAGAGTGAGAGAGGATATTTGGGCTGCAAGGACTCTTCCCGGTGTCTTGAGATTCGTGAATTGCTGCGCGATGCGTCTCATGTGAATCTCCGTAAGGCAATAGAAGGGCTTTGTTCGTTGACCTTTGAGCGTCGGAGTCCCTGTGCCGACCTCCTCCCTCGAGTATCCCGTTGCATTCGCATTCGCCTCTTCGAAGACCCATCTCGATCTTTTTGGTGCTTTCCTTTCCTCTTTTCCTCTGCGTTTCTTCCTCTTCTTCCTTGCAGATTCGACCCCTTACATGATCACTGGACTCCCGAAAAGAGAGTCAAAAAACAGTACTTCAATTCATCACCACGAGTCTCTGTCGGAGACGAGGGCGGTGCACTAGGAGACGCGTACACCCCCCCAGCCAGAATAGACCCCCACCTAGTCCCCCAGCTGGACCCTCACGATTTTGACGCTCCCGTGAAGACCAGGTGGGGGTGCGATGTTGACGATCCAGAGGACCTCGAGGACGCATCGGGAGGGGAGGTGCATTTCGGGGGCATCGGCATGCCTGGAACAGGTCCTGACGCAGAGGGGACGGACGTACCTTTCGGGAGGTTATCAGAGAACGCAAGTAAAAACGTTGAGAGCTTAGGCTAAAGCTTAGGTTAATTTTTTGTACATGATAAAACATGCTTAAAGCAGAGCATTTATGGATCGGCCACCATTACAATACTTGAATTATTAATTTTTTAAACTAGCTAGTTTTCAATAGCTAAACCACTGGCATTTTTTCATTAGTCGTGATACTAGAAAACAGAGTATTTTTTTAATTATTTCTAGTTATTGTTTATTTTTTGGACTGCAAAATACACAGAAGTTATTATAGAACAATAATAAACAATGAGTATCTGACAATTAGTTAGTTGGTTAGCTAGACCGCGGCTATAAAGAAAAAAAGTTAAGCGATGCCCGGCCTATCTGGCCGGGGAGATTTTTTTTGTAGATTCAAGTTCTTTTTTTTATAATAGTTGTGCAACATAGTAGTTAATACTACTTAATAGTAGTATATATCGTATGAACAACATTTGTATACGTTTTACACTGAGATAAACAGCCGTTGTTTGACGTTTAACTACTATTTTTTGACTAAAAGATTAATTTGAATAAAAAGCACAGGTTAATTTTATTTGAAAAATTCGAGTCATAGATAGAAAATTCTTTAAAGGTAGCTCAATCTGCTTGTCGGTTTGATCTACGTGATGAACTGCATTAAATTTAAAACATTCTGATGTTAAAAAAATATGTATAGTAGCCATCTGGGTTTTTGTCAGTCCTCGTCGTTTGCCAAAACAAATTCTGGCGAATTGATTAATTAATTCGTCCGACCAAAGGCCGAAGAAGAGGTTGAAGAGTTGAGAGACGAAGCTGCTCCAGAAGCAGACAGAGTGACCGGGGGGGCGGTTCCTCTCTCACTGACGCGGCGTGTCATTGACCCTTCTACACTTCTTTCGTCCTCAGTTGACATCCCCCCTTCCACTTCTCCCGAGCTTCCCCTTTCAGTGTCTGCCCGACTGCTCGATATCTGACTGATCTGCTCCCCTTGAGCTTCTCCCCCAAACCGGCTGCTGACCGAACTCCGCTGCTCTCCCACTTCAGTCGTCACATCACCGTCAGATTCCTCGTCCACAGTGCCCATCAAATTTCTCTCAATCTGTGCCCATATGCTCCGAGCCAGTCGCTTGTCCGGCTTCACAGTTGCGTGCAGGAGACAGTACAGCACTGCCGCCATCAGCCAGGGCCCAGCCGTCATAACCAGCAACGCCCGCGCCAGAGCCTCACAGTTGGAGTTTCGAAGAGGCTCCGCCATTTCATGAGGAGCTGCTCCCGGATGGTGCCTGACTGCCGTCTCGTCTGCTGCGGACTCGTACCCGAAGATCTTCTCTGCCAGCACTCCCACCACTGGGGCTCCCAGAAGAGCCATCCCTCCAATCTCCAACGCACGCACCTGCATGCCATGGGACGGTGGGTGAGACAGCAGAACATGAAGACAAACACATCTATCTGCACAGGTCTGTGTGAGAAAGGCATGCGCCAAGTGACTCCACGCAAAAAGAGAAATGCACATAAACTCCACAACCAACATGTGCATAAATGCATGCAAGTACATCGCTCAGAAGATCACTTCCTAGTCGTTTGATAAAGAAATAGTAGATAGGTCAGGGTCTGACGACTCACCATTGCGTACACTGCAGCTCTGTAGACTGGATGGATCAGTTCTGCTATGAGGGGCTTCTCCACACCCGCGTTGCTCCACCCAGATAGAAGACCAACAAAACTGACCACCATGAAGTACATCGGTACAGCTTCCGGTGACCTGAAACAAGACAGAGAGACACCAGTGAGATGTTTACAGGACTGCATTCTGTAAAAGAGTCAAACATTAGAAAAGAAATGAGCCAGCTGTGCGACAACTCAAGACTTTGCGCAACAAGCGCTTCAACAAACCAAGGGGAACCAGGCAGAATCTTTCTCAATCTATCACATTTTTGACAAACTGATCAATTTCTTCAGTGTTTCTGCCTGTCTACCTGCCTCTCTGTTTGTCTGTCTGTCTGTCTGTCTGTCTGTCTGTCTGTTTTTTTTTGTTCTGGTCTGACAGCCCCCCAGCATTCTGACCTCGGAAGAACCGCAAAGAGAAGGACCATCAGGGGCACTTTGATCAGAAGCACAAGTTGGGTCACCACCACCCTGCCGTGTTCTGGCCACGCGACCTGGGCTCTGTCGGAGATCAGACCCCCAAGGGGAGAGCCCACCATCGAAAACACAAAACCAGTCGCTGCACACAAGCAAGCACGCAAGCGCACCCTTTGTCACAGCGAAGTCAGACACCACCACCGATCCACCATCTGAAATGGATTTGCATAGAGAGAGAGAGAGAGAGAGAGAGACAAAAAAGAAAGCAATGACGAAACAAAGAAAGACTCTCTCAGTCACCTACCCACCCATTCTCTCTCTCTCTCTCTCTCTCTCTCTCTCTCTCACTCACTCACTCACTCACTCACTCACTCACTCATCAGTTTACTCGGTCACTTACTCACCGACGAGTGTGGCTGCTGTGAGGTCCTGCACCCCTGCGTACTGAAACCACAAAGTGAGGAACGCCATGGCTCCGCACGGGATGGTCGACAAAAGGCCCTGCACGCACGCACGCACCCTTGCAGCTTTGTGTTCTCGACCCTTCTGTCTCAGTGCCTGTCTCTGCCCTTCTACCGGCCACTCCAGGTGCCCCTAGTGAACGGCGAAAGCAATAAAAAAGAGAGCAGAGCAGAGAAGAGGAGAGCAGCGGAGACGAACGTACGTACATTCAGGATGACCACATGGATAGATTGCAGCTTCATCAGACGGGTCCAGGTCCTCCAGTCCCATGCCATCTCCCTCAGGGACCCCCTGCCGTCTTCCTCAGGGCCACTGGAATTCAACCGAGGACGCCTGAGTGCGTCTGTTCTCTGCCCGTCGGACTGCTGTGAGAGGAGCGGCGACGTCTCTGAGGAAGACACAGGGAGGGGGAGCCTGTCTGAAGTGTTCTGTCTCTCTCCGCCCATTCCCGTCTTTCCCGTGTCCTTCCCGCCTTGTCTGTCCTGGATGTGATGACAGGATGAGGAGGAGGAGAGCGTCGAGGACGGGTGGAAGGTCACGCACACGACCATCTCCAAAAAGACGGACAAAAAACCGACGAGCAAAAAAGCAACTCGCCAGCCCTGCATGCATCCATACGACAGATGAGAAGGGGTGTGTGGATCTCGCTGTACAACCACATATTTGCAAGCGAAGAAGATGTTTTCAGCAGAAACAAATAAACAGAGTGATATGGAAACAGGACCCAAGCGACAAGTGCGGGAGGGACACTGCAGGCATGCAGAGGCAGTAGACAGCATCACACGACAAGCAGTCAAAATGCAGGAGGTAGGCTCAATGAAAACAAAACATCATCAAAGGACTAATGTGTCTCCCCTGTTTTCAACGTACGTGTGCGTGAAGAATGGTGTGCATCGCCATGCTGGTTGTGATCAGAGTTCCGATCAGACGCCCTCCACAGCTGCTGGTATGTGCAAGGCCAAACACGAGCCCTCTGGCCCTCTCCCCCGCCACCTCTGCGAGAATGCTCTGAGAGACGGGGCCCACACTTCCGAGGGCAACCCCGTTGAGGAACCTCAGAAGAACGATGGACCAAAACCCAGAGCACAGAGCCAGGAGGATGGTGCACAGTCCCCAAAGCACACACCTGCATGGAGATAACATTGAAATAGAAATTGCATGCCGACCAAAGCCAAAGGTCAAAAGCGGAGGCGATTCTTTGTTTGACCGACCCGGTTGCGAGAATCTCCCTCTTCTGGAAGAGTCCTGCCATCACCCCCCACACAGGTGAGGACAGGGCGATGGCGATTGTCTGCACGAGGGCGATAGTGCCCAGGGTGGTGGGGGTAAACCCCAGATCCCTCTCGAGGGCCCGGAAGGACGCAGGAAAGAGCTGGTCATCGCATCCGTCTAGGGCTGCACCCATTTATTCATTCAAGTGCATCTTAAACCAAAGACTCACACAGCTTCCTGCGCAAATGTTAGCGCGTGCATATGTACATATTTCTTTATGTATGGACAGAAAGACTGATGTAGCGATGCGCATGCGTTGCCAAGCCCACGAACATGCACCCTCCAGCGCGCACACCTAACAAGACGTATACCCCTCCGACCCGCTTCCTCACAAAAGCATCGGGACACACACACCTACACAACCACACACACACCACACAAACACAGACACACACAGACACATAGGCACACACACACACAGAGAGAGAGGGGGGAGAGAGAGAGAGAGAGAGAGAGAGAGAGAGCCTGCATGCGTTCTGACGCACTGCATGCAGGTACTCGTAAAAACGCATGCATGCAGAGAACGGACAGAAATCTGCCAAGGCGCACAGAAGTACAGACCCCTGTGTGCGAGGGGAAAGCTACCGGTGCACTTGCTACTGCGATGAGGCTCAGGTGCAGATGAATCAAGAAAGTTGCATGGGCCCAAATGCGCAGAACATGAATGCATGCAAGTGCGCATGTGTGCACATGTATCTGCATGCATGCATGCATCCCTGACACTCAATCAAACCTCTCCCTGCAGACACACGTAAGGACTGCTGCACCCATATTTTCCTGCGTCGGACGCCATTATCCTTGCACCCCTGCATGCAGTGCCTTCGAGCGCTGACCTGACGCGATGTTGAGGACGACTGCCTCCTTGCTGGCTGCAGCGAATCCCGCCCTGTCGTCCGTTGAGCCCCTGTTCTTTGAGCCGAACGAGGCTTCTCTCTTCAAGGCGGGAGGAGAAAATGATCTCTTACAAACATTCGACTTACTACTGCGGCCGTGTGGTGTCTCTCTGGCCCTTTGCATTGTCACACTCGTTCTGAAAGGTGGGGAATTGGTGTGGAAGCGACGATGTGCTTCGGGCAGCCTGAGTCAGCGACGTCCCGAATCTGAATCTCTCAAAAGAACTGCCGTCCGGGAGGTTGACCAATCACACCAGGAATCAAAACAGGCAGACCATGGCAGCCAGGAGGGCAAAGTTCCAGCGGCTTGTCGATCACAGACACAATCAGGCACTTCGCATGCACCTACATAGCTCGCCTCCTGCGCCTCGTTCGAACATGCATGCCTTCATATGCAGGCGGCTCCCGCGCGCGGTGCAGTTGACGGCCGCGGCCCATTCAAACTTCTCCGCGAAAACCCCGGTCGCGCTCGTAGTTTGGACCCGTAGACCTGACTAGATTCACGTCTTAACGAAGGGTAACTTCGTTAAGTAGTATCAAAAGGGCGCATTTTGCTTAATGCCGCATAGGAGGTTCTGACCATTGAACCAGTTATGATGGGGCGTTTGCTTAGGCGACATTAGGAGCGCGTCTGAGCGATTTAGCGGCCCCCGCCACGCCGTATATACAATGAGATTCCTCTTAGACACTCTTCCCTCCCCGTCCACCCCAAAAAACTAGTACAATATACTCTTTTCCTAGTAAAGTGAGTTCACCAGCAAAGTAGTCAATCACATGAATTTAGAGTGAACCTAAATGCAGTGTTTCATATTTACAATAATCTTAATTCAACTCAAAAGAAGCATATCTCTAGGCATATCTATAAAAAAATAAAAGAATAAAAATTTTTAAAAAAGAAAACATAATTTGTGAACACATTTGTAACATAAATTCATCATTTAGCTTAAATTTGACTTCTAAAATTTAGATAATATACTTACTTATTCAAGTTTAGCAATAATTTATTATATTTTTGCGCTTCGAGATACCTAAATGCGGCTTTAACCGCCTTAATTCAATTCTCAATTCATACCTAGACACATTATTACACAGTTTGCACATAGTTATATATGGTTCCAATTTTTAGAAATTGTGTTGCTTGCAGTTTTAATCTGAAGAAATCACAGTGTTTTTTAGCCTGTCTTTCAATTAATATACAATTCATGGAACCTACCTTACTTTGTGTTGCAAAGTGCTGGTTCCTTGCGTGCATGCTCTTTCTGCTTTCATTCACACCTCCGGCTAAGCAAAAATTTAAAGAGATGCAAAAAGCTTTTGCACTGCACAGTACGACGACTTTGTACTTAAACTGAATTTGGGTGAAAAAGAGGTACTGCTCTGCCTAGTGTACTATCAATTGTTCCAGTCATGCATTTCCTGGTTTGTTTTTCCTGAGACCTGATTTGAATCTTGGTCAATTGCTTTCCTTTGAAGTTCAAGGCACTTTCGGAGCCGTCGGTCCGGAAATCTTTTGGAAGCACCATATTAGAGGACACTGCAGGTGCTTCAAACGAATTCTGCCTTTTGCCAAATTTCTTGTTCAGCCAGACGGCCCGAGAGTCAGGTCAACTTACAAAGAAGAACAAATTAGACCGTCACCTTTTCGGGCAATCGTACACATCAAAAATAAGACATCGCTCTTCATTCAAAACCCACAGCACGCAAACAAGCATTTTTTGAGCAAAAAATCTCACACAAAATACAGGAAAGGTCAAAAGAACATATATACCACCCACCCTGAATTCTCGCCCACCCACCCATCCCTAGTTAAGGAACAAAATCAAATTTTCCCTTTTGCCCCCCTATCAATCAAGGAGCTTGTCGGAACCCTATGCCTTCCACTGGTCCCTTCACAGTTGCTTTTGTGTTGGAAAGTTACTCAGAGCTGCATGCTCTTTTGAGCGCCTCCTGGCTCTTTTTGTCGATGAAACGGAGGAGCGAAGGGAATGCATTCAGCAGACCCGTAAGCTTCCTCAAGCAGCCCATCCTGCACATATGCAGTGATTTTGCTTGCAACATCAAGTCAGAAATCGGAAAAATGAAAACTGAAACCGTCACGCATTTGGATCCAGTCAGGAAATTTCTTGACACTCGGGAGACATGATGCAGAGAATTTTGGAAGCGAAGAGGTGACGAGAGATATCCCACCACAGAACAGCAGGGAAACAAGGCCCTGTGCACCCACCTAGCTGAGTCCCTCCCACTCGACTGACTCACTGAAGTAGCAGCGCACACGCGAAGGCCCACGCAACCGATCCAACGAAGAGGTCCAGAACGCAGACCACCAGAGCAGCCTGAGCAAACCTCTCCACCACCCCAGTCGACGCAAACCCGGAGAAGCCAACAAGGCCAGAGAGGAAAAGAGCCACAACGATACCAGCGAGACCAACCCCGAAGGCAAACACCAGACCCCACACCTCCAAAGTCCGTTCGCGCTGGAGCCACCGGACCTTCCATGTCTCCTCTGCCCCTTCTGCCCCCCTTGTGCTCAGGAGCGATTTTGCAGCTTCAGGTTCGGGTGGCGGCTCCACGAACGGAGTCCGACCCTCATGCCCGCCTGCCCTCCGTTGCTGCTGATTAGATGAGTGGCTCTCGATAGGCCTCCACTTTCTTCCGTGGAAGAACACTCTCCGTGTTGCTGTCGTGACCAGAGAGGGGAGCAGAAGCCCCACCGCGATGAGAGGAGTGAGAGGTGTCAGTGGAGCCAGAGCCGCGATCAGCTGCACACAAACAATTGAGTTAATTTGCAAAGAATTCAGAGGAGGTGAACGCTTTCCGTTCGTCAATGCATCAAAGAGGTCTCCAGGAAAATGGCCAACTTCAGGCTAACTGCATGCCGAACTTTCCGAGGCGTGGGCAACAAAACACATTGCACTGACCGCAAGCACCACTCCAGTCTTCATCCAGAGAAGCGAGAGGGCGCCCGCGCTTGTGAAGAGTCCAGTGCCCTGTCTGAAGGAGGCACAGACCCTGCCTACCAGGGAGTCACGGAGCAGGACTTCCCTGCAATCACTCACAGAGGTCAGCAAATAAAGGCATTTGTCCAGTTATTTCATGAGAGGAAATATGGACCCTGCCAGTTGTGCATCGGAATTTCAAGAGAGAGAGAGAGAGAGAGAGAGAGAGAGAAAGAAAGAAAGAAAGAATGAATGAAGGATAGGCCAAACGGCGGCACCAGATTGTGGCAGAGAACTGACGTGACGAGCCTCACGAAGCTCCAGCGGACGAATGGGACTCTGCAGAGCTTTCACATAAAGAAGAAAACAATATACATAAAGACAGTGAAAACCATGAAACAGTTGTGCATTTTCCCAGGACACTCAAAGTATCCAAACGAACGGAAGTTGCAAAATCTCCAAGCACAAAAGCGTCATCAGATCTGTGATCGACCAAGTTGTTGTCAGTGTGGACTTTTAAGTTTCTCTGTTGAACTCACATCGCTGCAATCTGTTGTGCCTTTCGTGCCATGTTCTCCTCATCTAGGTCCTTCCCTGCGCCCTCACTTCCCATGACCGCGACCACTTCGAGGGATCCTTTTCGAATCTGGGGGGGGGCATCGGGAAGTTCTCCGTGCTCCTGGTCTCCCTCTGTTCTCTGAGGTCTTGCCCCTTGCAGCTGCCTCTCCTCTTGTCTTCCTCTCTCTTGCTCCTCTTCTGCTTCAATCCTGCGTTCTTCGTCCTCCTCCAACTCCACCGCAATGGAGCCTTCAAGTGACTGCACGAGACAGAGAAGAAGAAAAGGCATAAAACAAAAACAGAACGTCGACATCTCTACTTGTTGTGACAAGGAAAAAAGAAGAGACATGAGCGATTTTGATCCCAAAGGGTCGCCATTCAAACACGCAGGGTCCAATCAACTGACGTCATCCACCAGAATTTCGTCAAGGTCCTCGTTCACTTCCTCAGCGTCGCTTGGCCACTCCACATCTCCCTCCTCGCCCTCTCTGACAACTCCCCACTCATTCAGACCCTCCTCCTCCTCCACACCCTCAACAGAATCCTCTGAGGACTCCACTGAGCCCCCAGGTTGATCAATCAAAGCAGCTACTGTAGGCCCACCCCTGTGAGACACCCCCTTGCCCCCCATGCGATCCTCATCCTCTGGAGGGGGGGCCGTGTGGTTTCCCTCCGTATCCCACACCATCCGGGGCTTCGCTCTGCCTCCCCTCTGCAGCTCTGCATCACCTCCCCCCTGCTGGCCTATGGACCCATTCTCGCTTCCTTCTCCGTCTGCTTGAGGGGACCCGTGCAAGACTTTATCGGAGTCCGGGTTCGGTTTCTCCGGCTGTTGCCCGAAGCTGGTAGGTTTGGAGCTAGAAGCCCCAAATCGCTCCGTGCGAACTTCCTGGAGGGCTTTTTTTCCCTTTGCTTTCTCTCCTGACTTCGGGGCTGATCCAGAGGACTTCCCTTTTGATGGTCTGATCACCTGGGCCTCCAGCTTTTCAAGGCGGGCGGCTGGGGAGGTGCTCCCCTCGTGCCTCTCATCGTAGTAGTCACTTGACTGGACGGAAACCAGACAGGCTGATATGCGCCTGTCTTCTGGAGTGACCACCACGATCTTGGGAGCCACTGCCGAGGGAGGCTGCTGCTTTGTGGGGCTCTCTATTTCCCTCTTTCTTTCTGCTTGGCCCTCTACAGCCCCTTTACTCGTGCCCCCCCCTGCAGCACAGAGACTGTACCAGTTTCGGAGGGCCACACTTTCACGTGCAAGTTCTTGGAGACGGAGTCTGTCCACAAATCGGTGGAGAGAGGGGAAGAGTCCGAAAAGGCCCCTGAGAAGGAAACCCGACTTCTTCCTTCTCTGTGCACGGGAGGCTTCAGCCTTCGACCAGAAAGAGAGGCGCATAGGGCCCAGAAGACACGTCGCAACTCCAGCAGGCGTCTGCAGGAAAGGCCTTCCTCTGATCAGCAAAATCCCCATGCTGCAGTCAGACAGACAGAAACACCAGATTTTGGAACGGAGTCAGTTCAGATACCATCTGACACGAGGCAAGCCTTTCATAACACAAGAATTCAAAACGTTATATACAAAATACAAACGCATTGCGTCACTTTGAGAGACAAAAGGAACGAGCCCGGACTTTCACCGTTCGATGAAAATAACGGCGGCATGTTTTTGAACAGACTCACATGAGGCCACTGATTGCGGGAATTCCCACAAGCGCCGTCAGAACAATCTGAGCGAGAAGGAGAGACGGCGCAGAAGGACCGTCCGACTCCTCTTCTTCTCCAGCCGCTGTGGTGGTTGTGGTGGTCTCCTCTGAGCCTGGTACTCGGGCAGCACTCTCTGCAGTCTCATGTGCTCCCTTCTGCTCGTCGAGGGGAGTGTAAGACTGGGCACCAGCCGAGAAGTCAGTCAAATGCGAGCACGAACACTGGAGAGCTTCATTTGTGACACCTGTGACCACGCAGCTGTCACCCTTCCAGCTCCCACTGGCCGTGTCATGGAAGGAACAGGACACGAGCTGTCCCCAACCGGATAAGAAGACCCCAGATCCCCCCGGGAGGACCTCAAAGACCCCTGCAGGAGTCAGCTCTGGAGGCAACGGAACTGCAAGTGTGACGCTTGCCCCCGATCCGTCAGGAACAGTCACCTCCTCCCCGCAGAAGAGCACGTCCGCAGATGTGACAAAGTCTGAAGGCTGCCCGACTGTCCCGTCAAAGGAGGCTGTGGAGGCGGCTTCATTGAAGGGAAGTCCGGCAACCATGAAAGAAGCCATCGACGTGTCACAACCTGAGCAAGCAAAGAAACAAGAAATAAAGTGAGCGCACATGAACACACAAGTCGACAGGTTTGAACAACATAAATTACAGAAAAAAAGCCTCAACGAATCATCTGCAAGTCTGGAGGGGCCAATGAGCGGGTGGGTGTGCATGATAGATGCAGAAATTTGCGCTGGTCCATCTCAACGTCAACGCACCGACCTCCGATTCCTCCAGAAGTTGACGTTGCAGACATGTTGAAGGTCAGCCTCCCCGACGCAGCCCCCGGAGTCCCTGCGGCCCCCGTTCCCCCCGCAGAGCAGCCCTCAGAGGCCAAATTCTCGTGAGAGACGGAGGCCACGTGCAGGGACACAGAGACGTCCTGCAGCTCAGAAGTCCCGTCTGCCTTCTTAAGCCATCTCCGCGTCGTGCTCTCCAGGGAGACGCTGCCCGAGGAACTCATCCGTGGGTTGACGTACTTGGCTGCAAACAGAAGGGGGTGACAGGAGCATCAGTTGTTTGTGCTTTTCACCCACAAGCAAGCGTGCACACTCGTGTTTGTCCCATCAAACACAGAGCTAGAGTTGATCAACGGTGTTTTCATTTGATCGAGAGGGCTGCACTTCTGGTATACCGCCTGACCTATTTTCTTGATGGCATTCTTCACACTCGAATCCGAGGTGCCACTGTTCCCTGTCGAAGCGGTCGAGTCGCTCTCCTGCACGCATACAGAACTAAGATGCATGGGTGAGGTGAGACACATGATTCCTCCCTGAAACGCTGCAATTTAACAAAAAAAAAAGGTGGTCTTGAGAAACGAAACGGTTAAGCTCTCAGAAAGGAAAATGCACTGAGTCTCTCCAGGGATGTCAGCCCTTACGCTGGGCCTCATGCATGCTTTGTACCCCTGCAAGTATATAACCCATCGATTTTCTTTCATTAGTTCAAATGAGCTTTTGAAAGAAAGAAACCGAACTCCATGCATGCATGCAGGAAGAAATTAACCCACCGCGGTGACTGCCACCACGTCCCAGAGTCCCTGTGCCACATTGGAGACGATCGCATCGCTTGTCGTATCTGTGCCCGTCACGTTTTCTGAAGTCATTGAGGTCAGTCGACGTTCAAGGACTTCCAGAATCTGCACGTGCGTTCAGCCAGAAATTTAAATAGAAGAGATCTATGAGACAGCTAAGAGAAAGTGAGATTGTCTATGTACACGCGTTGTATGTGCATACGGAAAAACCAAACAAAATCCTGTTATCCCTCAATCGACCGACCCCCTGTTGGGCTGCAGCGTCCCAGGTTCCAGTTTCCTGTGCTAGCTCTCTGTTCTTTGCTGCCACTTCTTTGAGCGTCGAGCTGCAGGTCAGAGCTCCGTCCGTGGCTGTGAAAGCCTCGTCAGATGCCATGTCGCAAACCTGCGTGCATGCGTGTACATAGGAAATGATTACCAGTCTCGAAGGAGTAAATGAAAACCAACCCGGCACATATGACAACATTTTGTCGGTCACACTGAGAAATGTTGTACTATTGCATCGGAGTTGTTGATTTCGGTCCCCTTGTCTGTAGATTCTTTTTCTCTCTGTTGCAACTGATGAACGTTGGATGTAGAGCACGCAACTGCTGTGTGCATGTGACGTACCGATTCAGTTGCATTGATTGCACTTCTGAGGCTTTCCTTCTTTTCCTCTGTTGTCGAATTCGAAGAGGAGGCCACTAACGCGATTGCTTGCATCAGCTGTCCTGAGGCTGCTGAGGGATCTAGATCCGTCGGCTTTCCCTTGATTTTCGAGATCAGCGAGTCGACTTCCGCTTTCGATTTCTCCTTTCTCGAGATAGCCACGGGGTCAGACACTGAGGTCACGGTTGCTCCGTAGGCGTCTGTGATCTCGCACACGAACTCGTAACTCTCCCCGTCTTTGCTTGGCTGCATGAAAAGGACACATACAGCAAGCATCGCAGGAGGCCGTCGACGCGATTGTCAATACGCTAGATACATTCACAGAAAAATGCATCATGAAGCAGACAATTTGCTGCCATAAAGAGTATTGACAAAAGGAAAAACCGGATTGGGGGCATCTTGGTTGGTTATTCCACGAAAAAAAAATACAGCAGCAATTATCTGTGGATTGCTCTGCAACAGTCAGAGCCGCTCGGTTTCCTGATAACCATCAAAATTGGGATTCTGGGAAGAGACCCCCACACTTGTGCAGCCTGGCTGTTATTATGCACGGAAGCAAACTCTGAAGAGAAAACCACCCACCGTGATAGGGAGGTAGCCGATGACTCCAGGGTCCGTGGAGGCTTCTGCCACAGCAACTGCTGAGCTTGCATCTCCCTGCTTTCGCATGAAGAAGGAATACTTCAAAGGACTGTTGAGCTTCCGTTCTTCCTCGGGGGCGTTGCTCAGCCCTCCGAGGTGTGTCAAGACCTCAGCTGCCCCGAGAGCAACCTTTTGGGTCAGGCGGACCTGGGACAGTCCGCACGTTCGCTCGAATGGATATTCGACTTGCAGCTTTTCTGCAGTCGGAGGGGGGGCGACAAAGAAAGGGTGAGACCAGAGTCTTGTTTCCTCATTCGGAAAGCCAAAACGCAACGCCACGACGTGCCATCCATCAGCCTCTGAAGCCGAAAATCCCGTCAGAGTTGACCGCAGTCGGACGCTTGCTCCTCCTGGTTTCTCGAGGAACACGGGGGTTGTGCTCAGCGATTGCTTGTTTGAGAGAGCACCCGTGTCTTGCAGTGCCTTTGCGAAATCCCTCGATATCCCCCCCTTGAAGTCACTCATTCTGGCCACTTTCTTAGCGTCAACCTTCCATCTCTCAAAGGACGGCTGGCTCTCTGTTGCTCCCCACAGAGACGCGGAGCAAGGGTCACTGTACCCGGTTGGAAGAGGATACTCGGCAGTGAGGGCCAGCGAAGTACTCTGAGGCAGTTGTCGGGGAATGTCGGAAAAGGTGACTCTTGGGAGGCCGACTCTTCCTGGAGTGACTCGGACCTTCACAATTCCTTCCTTGGCCTCTCCTGTCTGAACAGAAGTGGCATTGACCCCAAACGAGTACTCTCCTGGCAGTGGGAGGAAGTCTGCCGGTAGTGAGAGAAGAGAAGAACTGCCGGATGAAGGAAGGGAAGGACAGGACGCCCCAGCTGGAGCGGTTCGACAGGTCCAGTGGAATGAGAGGTCAGCAGGTGACTTGGAAGACGAGTCCCGAAGGTCTTCGGCTGAGAGAGTGAGAGGACAGCCAACAAATCCCTGCACAGACACAACCAAAAACAAACAAGGATGAAAACTTGCCATGAGCATCGAAAAAAGAGGCTCATGGCAACTTCAGTGCGGATCCAGAACAAAAAGAAGGAATGCACGAAACACTCACCTCAACGACCCGGGGAGCCTCTGCGACCTTAAGAAGTTCCGGCGTTGCCACGCTGCTCATGTGGATGAGGAACGTCGTCTCCTTGAAGTCCGTGCTTCCAGTCAGCACTGCTCTGTGCGTCACTCTGTATGTGCTCCCACGCTCAAGATCAGAAGCGCGCACCTTGAACATTCGGTGTGCAATCGATGCCGGCGCGTCGTTGGCAACCGTGACAGTCGAGGCTGAGGCCGTGGAGAGTGCTGCCTTCACTTCAAGGGGATCGTATACATCTACAGGGGAGTTCAATTTTCCAACCACCCAGACTGTCTGTGCAGTGTCAACGGAGGCACCGACAGACGCAGGGCAGTTACAGGGCTCCACGGCTGCTGACTTGACCTTCAGAACAATAGCTCTCTGAGAGGACGGTTGCACAACGACCACGCGCCTGCCCCTCCACTCATTCCCCCCCCCACTTCCCTGAGCGGTTCCAGGCAGGTCTCTTGAGGTCACCAAAGCGGCAGCAGAGCAAGAGGCTGCATGGAAATGGAACAGAAAAGCCAAACATGAAACAATCAGAGGCATGCATGAACAATCACAAACAGATCTGCGACACGACACGACACGACATGTCTGTACGGTCTGTGAACGCACTATTGATCCAGCCCATCGCGCACAAGGGCGAAAAATCCAACATTAACAAGAAACACAAAGAGACACACACTTCTTTCCAGGGTGGTGGGAGAAGAGACAGCATAAAAGCATTTGACAAAGATTCCGTCTGAAATCATGTAGAAGCAAAAAGGAGACTGACGGCAGCTCCCTTCATTGCACGGGACGGTCTCTTGAGTATCTCCGCAGTCTGTTCTGCTCTTTGATACTAGTCGACGAGAGCGGACTCGCTGCCCGACCCCACAAGAACTGGAGCACTCTGACCACTCAGTCCAAGGAGAGAACAAACAAGCCTCCTCTGCAAGTAGACAAAAAATAAAACGCGCCGACATGATGCAACCATAAGACATCAAGCACACTCAAGTTATCCTCTCTTGAGCTGATTGAGGAATGATACTCTCCAGCAGCGTGATGACGGGAACAAAGCGGGATTTAGGGAGCACTTAAAAGGCAATTCTGGATGTCAAATCTGAGATGATGGATGACACAGGCATCCTTCCTTCTAGAACGCGACATGCTTCAAAAGGTCGACGGACAAGCTTCCAGGGGAAATCACAAAGTCAGACATCACCAAATAATGGAGCAAACTCACCGCACTCTGTTGCCAGGTACCCCCTTACTTCTACCAGCTCGGGACATGGCTCTCCTGCCCCCACAGCCATCTGCGTGACAGTGCGGGATCTTCTCTCCGTCCCCGTTCCGCAGGTCTCCGCATTGAAAGTCGAAAAGGGACTCCAGGCAGACACCTCGCAGTCCTTTTCTGCAGTCACGTCAAACACAAAAGACCGAATCTCACAAGATGCACTGCAACGACGCTGCCTCTCAGATGTCATACGAAGTTTCTTTTGCGGCGTGAGGTAGACGATTGTAACTGTAAAGACCTCCAGGGTTCAAGTGACCAATAAATTTGATCGCCCCAACCGACCACGCAAAAGAAAGTGATTCATACAATCAGACCTGCCCAACAGAGATTCTTGATCCTACCCTCCGCTTTGCAACAACCCAGCGGAGACGCCCGCACCCCTTGACTGACTGTCACAAACGATTCCATCTCCAACGTATCCCTCAAGAAACGCACACGTGAATGAGCCTTCAGTGTCGGAACAGGAGGCAGCCGAGTGGCAGTTGTGGGAATGCGCTGCACACTCATCAACGTCCACACAAGACACGCCCAAGCCTGCAAATCCTGTATTGCACACACACTGGAAGGACCCCTGAGTCTCCATGCAGGTCGCAGAGGGGTGGCAGTTGTGCAGAGGGGAACCTCCGGGGCCCGCAGCGGCTGTGCACTCCTTCACGTCCGTACAATTCATCACGCCGTCCCCCGAGAACCCCGTCACGCAAGAGCACGTGAACGACCCATCCACGTTCGCGCACGAAGCATGCATGTCGCAGTTGTGTGTGTGAGGGCCCCCACCGGAGGACGAGCACTCGTCAATGTCAGTGCAGCTCTGCCCATTGCCGGTGTACCCTTCATTGCACGAACAGGAGAAGCTCCCATTGGTGTTCGAGCACGACGCGTGGGGGTCACACGTGTGCAGCCCTGCTGTGCACTCGTTGACATCTGCACGCACACACATGAAAGAAAACACATCAGAGGCCACCATCATTGCAGAACGAAATCAACGTGACACCTCTGACAGAATCAAGCAGACTCGAACAAATGCAGCTCCTACATCCCAGTGCGTGCAAAGATACATACATACATACGTACACATATACATACATACACCGATCACAGACCCAGACGAATGAGCACGCAGAACAAACGTTGTTCTAGCTGCAGACATATGAAGCCTTCAAGCTCCTTCCTATCTCCCCTCCCTCCCTCCCTCCCTCCCTC